>JAJMDW010000173.1:138696-155348 GCA_030573755.1 Starmera amethionina
AAAAAAAAAAAAAAAAAAAAAGAAAACTTTGCAGTGTGTTCAACTATCAATTGTAATTCAACCTTATACTCTATAATTACATTAGAATCATCAAGAATGACAAAGAATCATACAAAGAAATCCAAAAAAAAATCAAAGAAATCCAGAGAAAAGTCAATTTCGATCAAAGATTTATTCGAAGAATATACATCATCAGGTTCTTCTTCTGGTTCACCAGAGTCTTCAACTGCAACAACTGCAACAACACCAACTGCAACACATAACTCTGCTGAATTTAACAATGGGGGGACTGCTGAATTTAACAATGGGGGGACTGCTGAATTTAACAATGAGGGAACTGCTGAATTAAGCAATGTGGGAAACAACTCCATTCTGAATCTGAATCTGGATCTGAGTCGTAACATTTATCACTCAAATAAAGAAGGAATAATTCAAGAGAGTAGTTCAACCAGCAACTTCAGTTCTTCAGATTCTTTAAGTAATAGAGATTACTCACTTATTTACCAAAAGCCAGCCAAAATTTATTATTTTGCTGATAATTACCACTATATGAGAGCTGATGTCAATTGCTATCTACTTCAAAGGCTTATAAAAAAAGCCAGATCCAAAAAAAAATCAACACAAATTTCAGACTTTATCAATAAACTGTTAACAATGAATCTTATCACCAACAATGTCGATAAAAAAAGCTTCAGAAGAATGGTAAAATCCAATGACATGAATGGAATTAAAAAAGTGATAAATATTGAAAATTCACCAAATTATAATTATTCAAGAATTTGCAGATATTTATCACCATGGGTTTTTGGAAGATATTTTATATATCTTTTCGTTTGTTTATTCAAGCTTATTTTCATCAGACCATTCTGTTATATTCTAACCTTTTTCCCTTGCCATGATTTTTCATGGTTACACAGTTTTGATATTTTATGGGACGATATTGTTGACTGGTTTTCATTAATTACGATGCCTTTTTACGTTGTTCTTCTGGCTTTATGGTGTAACTATTTTGTTGCTAGCAGTAATGAAAATTTAAATTATTCAAACTTTAGATTTTATTTAGGATATTGTTTCAGGTCTTTTATCTTTGAGAAAGTTTTAACTGGTGCTCTTAAAAGATGGATAGAAGATAATCTGCCTCTTCCATTTGGTCAAGTTGTTTTACTTGCAGTAACTTTTTTTTGGGCTTTCAAATTACTTTTGTTTCTAATGGGATCAAGGTTGATTTAATTATCATTTAATCATCATTTTATTTTATTTTATTTTATTTTTTGCTATTCTTTTCTGTAGTTTCCAAATTTTTCAAAAGTTTATTATGAAACTGGCCCTAACTAATTTTTTTTTATTTTTTTTTCCCTTCAAAAAAAACTGGACAAAATTGAACAAATTTGAACAAAATTTAAAGAAAAAAGCAACTGAAATCTGAAATAAAATGACTATTCAAGCAGTCAAGGCGTTTTCCAGACAGCGTAATGGTGTTGGTGCGTTTGTTCTTCCAGTATGTCGTGTCTTTTTGTTTTTTTTTCCCCTTTTTACAAGCAACGAATTTCATATTAACATTTTTCCAACAGTGCAGACGTATCACACTTCAATTCTCTAAAGCAGATGGGTCTTCTAAAGGTGTCAGAGAGTTTCTAGAGAAACATATCAACAAATACGCAGCAAGAAATCCAGCTATTGAATTCAAAATTTATGAAAAATCTGGACATCCTTTTATCAGGGCTGATTATCGTATGTCTTCTTGTATTTTATTATGGAATAAAACTAACTCTTTTTAGCACATGGATTGTTTAAATCAATCTCTTTACGTAAAATGAAAGCTAATGAAGTTATTGAAAAATTAGATATTTTGAAAAATGCTAGTGGCAAGAAATTAAAGAAAACTGGTAATGTTGTTGTTAGTATGAACCAATCTGTCAGAGGTATTTGGTCTCCATTGCATGAAAACCCAGCAAACAGATTCAAAATATAATCTTGGTGATTTTGTTCAAGCAAAGAGAGAGAAAGAGAAAAAAAAAAAGAGGATGTGTATATAATTAATTGTTATTTTATTTTTTTTTATTTTACAAAGTTGTTGTGGTCGTACTGTCATTTAGGTTACATATAAATAAAGATAGAATTAAAGATTCAAGATCATTTTTCTTTCTCTTTCAACTCTGAAAAGAACAGCTTGTTCAGCTTGTAAATGTAGATTCAATTTCTCTTCTTTTGTTATCAATTCATCGTCTTGATTCAATTCTTGTTCTTCATTCAACGACTTATCCATTTTAAGCAAAGTCATTGAAGGTTTCTTCTTTAGAGATTTTACAGGTGAAGAAGATCTTGATCTCAGTTTTGTTGGTGATGGTGAAGATAATGAATTAACACTGTTTAAACTTTTCGTTGGTGATGAAGGTGGTGTTAATTTAATAGAGTTCATTTTAGCTGGAGATAATGATCTGTTAAGTATTGGTCTTCCTCCTGATCCTTGTGTTGTTTTAACTGGGGATCTAGATCTTGACCTTGATCCCAACGTTCCTGAAATTATATTTGTATTATTAGGAAACACTTTGACTCCATTTTCATTATCCAATGGGGTATTATCTTCATTTGATTTGGTTTCTTTGATTTTCTCCAGTCGTGGTGTCCTCAATGTCTCTAGCTTGGAAATTATAGAAGCCTGATATATCCTTTCAATCTGAACAATTTCACTTAGTTTAGTCACATATTGTAAGATGATATTAGATCTATCATTCTTATTAAACTTCTTCTTGAAGCTAGGTCTTGCCTCCTTCTTTTTGGACAATATCTCCTTCACCAATTGTGTCTTAACACTCTTATCAACCCCATATTCTATGTAAATATCAGAATTCACCAATGTGGAAATATACTCTTCATCTTCACTGTCACTCTTGAGCACCAAGAACCTAAAATTCTTCGCCAGTTGTTTCTCATAAGCACATTGAGGCTCATCTGACAAAATGCATATTGATCTGAACCTGTTTTTAAACCAGTCTATAAGGATTCTATGACCATCTTTCATCAGCAATCTTTCAAATTCTGCTTTGTTGTAGATCGTGTCTAGTTTGTGGTTATATCTTGTGTTCTCTACCTCTCCGTCATCTTCTTCTTCGCCGCCATTTCTTCTCTTCCCGTCAAGTGTCCAGCTGAACATTCCGTTCTCGTCGTTGATGAAAGAAGGCAAGTTCTCAATGTTGAGTCTTTTGAACAAGTACTGCAATGCTTTGATCTTAAGGTCCAGCTCGTCTTCAAATTCACCTTCATTGTGCTGCGGGATTGTTATCACGTTGGTGGACGAGTTGGGCCAGATCGATCTGAGGAAATCCATCCTTTTATCTCGGGTGGGTTTATTTTGATATTGGAAATTGAAATTTCATATGTAATTTCAAAATTCATAATCAATTTACATACATATTTCCTACAATAAATAAAAGACAAAAATGGACACAGTTGATCCTTATGCAAGAAAAGCAGACGTTTCTTCACTAGATGCGGATCTCAAAGAGTTGAGAAGAGCGAAATACGACCAGAAACTGGCTTCTCAGGCCAGAAACTGGATCTTCCAGCAAATTAAAGAACCAGAACCAAAGAATGAAGACTTGATTTCAGTGCTCAAGTCTGGTGTTGTTCTAGGAAAGTGAGTGTATCTTGTACAGCCCCACCATTCCAAAGTAAAAGAAAACTAACATTGCCAACTAGGCTGGCCAATTCAGTGGCTGGAAGAACAGTCGTTAAATACAAAGATAGTAAAATGCCATTCATTCAAGTGAGTGTCCATCCTTCTTTCTATTGATTCAAATGCTAACCACATTTCCAGATGGAAAACATCTCTCAATTCCTATCCTTTGCAAAATCAATAGGTGTTCCTGAAGATGAAACTTTCCAAACAATCGATTTATTTGAAGAAAATGATCCAACTTCAGTTTTGCAAACAATAATCTCTTTCTCCAGATACATCAATAAAACCAATCCAGCCATTCCTGTGATTGGCCCTCAGCTCAGCACTAAACAAGCTCCTGTTGTGCCTAAAAAACCTAAAAATTTGAGTGGTGCTCAATGGAGTACTTTTGAATATGGTTATACAAAAGGAGCTTCTCAATCTTCAGAAGGTGTTGTTTTTGGCAGCAGAAGAAATATAACCTAATTTTTTAATTCTAATCATTTCAATTCAATTCAACACGTAGGATAAAATAGCTTGGTTTATAGAAGCTGCATTCTGCTCAAGCTCGATAATCTCACCAACATAATCTAAAAAAGAAAAAAAGTTAGTATTACCCACACAAGGAATAGATGATCTCCCATACCTTCCACGTTCTTTGGCATCTCCTGTTCTAGATCATCTTTCACCATGAAAATCACGTCCGATTTTAAGTGTTGAAGAACAGACCAAACTCCTTCAAAAGTCTCACATTCAATGACTTTGAAGATAACTCCATAATCCAATGTTTCTTTCAAATCATTCACAGTCAGCCCAGGTGGTATCACTGCTACTATCTCCGTGGTCTGCTTGAGAATGTCGTTGATCGGGATATTGGCTGCAATAATTGAATCACTAAGAATAATTGTTGTTGACTTAGAAGTGTATTTCATCGCTGAAACTGGCTGTTTTTCCTCAGTTATAAATTTATACACGTAGTAAGCACCTGTGACAACAGCTGTTATCCCTGCAACAACTCCCACTATCCTTATCTGTTTTCTATTGCTCATCTTCTTCTTGTTTTGATTGCAATTTTGAAGAGAAAGTTATTTATTTTGAGATTTTTTTCTGATAAATATTGGAAAATTGATGAATTGTAAACAAACATCCAAAGAAGCTTTTAAATGGCTATTGAGAGAACGAGATGCGTGTTTTCAGCATCTACAAACTCTTTGAACCACATCTCAAACGTTTTGAGCAGCATTGCTCCTGTTTCAAACGAAGTAATGGTGGTGATAAACAATCATGGTTTGACATTTATAGCTGAAAATTCACATATTTGTCGAGGTTTGTGTTTTTTTTTTCCCTCGTTGTTTGAGATAGTCCAGATGTTGTTTACTGACATTTCAATAGTGGAGCTAACACTTGAGAGAAGCTTGTTTACGACTTTTGGGTATAACTCAAAAAATAAAAGTAATCGACCAGGAATTCTGAATGATGATACACAAGAAGATAATGAAAATGATAGTGATGATTACAATAATAATGAAGATGAAGATGATTCACAAAATAAATTCACTATAAATATCAAACCAGTTGTGGAAAGTTTAAGTTTAGCTTTGAAAAATGTTTCCAGTACTGAATGTACATTGCTTTATAATGGTTATGGATCTCCATTTGTTTTAATTTTTGAAGATAGTAAAATGATTGAACGCTGTGAGTTCCAACCAATTGTTAATTTGGAATTAGAAGAGATAAATTTAGGTTTTGAAATTAATCAAAATGAGTTAATTATGGAAGGAATTATTAAATCAAGAGTTTTCTATAATTCAATTAAAGATTTAAAGGATATAAATACAGAAGAGATATTCATTTATTGTTCTACTAAAACACCAAAAACGTCAAAAATATCAATAATTTCCAAAAGTGATATGGGTTTATCCAAAATCTTTTTACCAAATGAAAGATCAGTTCTAGATAAATTAGAAATTTTTAATTCAACTTCAAATTTAATTAATAAAAATGTTGATATAAGTTGTTATAAATTTTCCATATTTGAATTATGTTTAAAATCAATGAAATTATCAACAAAATGTAAATTTAAAAGAGATGAAAATATTTTAAGCTTGAATTTATTAAGTCTTTATGGAAATGATTTACCAAATAATTATTCTGGTACTATAATTGATTTTAAGTTTCTACAAATTAGTGATAAAGATGATGAAATGAGTAAAATTTCAAAAAATTTAGATGATATTAATAACTTAACAGAATCTGTTTTCAACAATGAAAGTCAAAATCATGATACCAATACTAATACTAACAATAATAATAATAATAATAATAATAATGAAAATCAATTACCAACGTTTAATGAAAATTATAATCAACAACAACAACAACAACAACAACAAGATGACAATCAGGAAGAGTATGGAGGTATAGAAGTTCCCATCTTTCTTTAAAAGAGAGATAAATCAAAAAATATTCCATCAATATAGCATTTTAATAGATAGCATTAAATTTAATTTAAATTATTCTACAAATCATCAGCTTACAAAAGTACAGTTAATTCCTTAAAACAATGCATTCATTAAAAGTTTTTTTTTTATTTTTATTTTTTTATTATTAATTGATTCCAGTAAATATAAATTAATAAACTTATTGGTTAGCAAAATGTTCTAATAAAATGTTACGTTCAGCAGAATCAGCACCCCAGTTGGTAATAACAACAACAGAAGCACCAACAACTTTTCTGGCGTTACCTTCTTGGTCGATTTTACCTAAACCAGCCCATTCACCTAATAATTTGGCATCAGAAACTTTGATCAATGGAACTTTTTCTTCACCTTCGTTACATAAAGCTTCAACTAAAGTAACAATTGAGGATTCGGTAACAGCATCACATAAGACAGCTAATTGACCTTCACCTTTAGATAAAGCTTTTGAGGATTCTCTTAAACCTCTAACTAAACCATCATGAATTAAAGCGGTTTTTAAAACAGCTTTTAAAGCATCTTCAATGGAAACTTCAGTGGTTTCTTGAACGATTTCTTCAACTTGTTCAACTTGTTCGATTTCGGCGTCAGACATTTTTGTGGTGATGACTTTGATAAATAGACTTCTTCGTCAGTTATTTAAGCTGCTCAGTACTATACAGGTCTTTAAAATTAATTAATTTTGTTTTATTTCAGATTTTTCACTAAAATGTTCAGACTTGGAAAAAAAAAATGTTTGTTGTTAGGGGCAGCAAAATGTTGAGGTGTCTTTTTAGCTGAGAGTTGTGACTAGTATTTGTTAGCCCTAAGTATAATCACGTGATAAGACCTAGTTTTTAGTATAAACAAATTCTATGAACACAAGCTACAGTAGTATTAAAAAAAAGTAATTAATCTATAATTTGAGTTTAGAAGTAAAAATGCAAAGGGAGATGGGATTGGAGGTCTTCAATGTTAGGTACCAATCTTTGTTGAGAAAAATAAACATAAAAATGAAATAAAATATAACCAGTTATAAAGATTGGATTTGTTTGATGAAGGCAGTATGATACAACTGTAATGAAATAAATTTAGATGTAAGTGTGAAAAATCAGAGTTCCATATTTTCAGCAAATGCAATAGGATCAGTATCTTCATTATTTTCTAGAATTTCAGATTCATTATTTATATCATTACCATTATTGATATCACTATTGTTGACATTATTACTATTACTATTAATATTAGTATTATAATTTTCTTCATCTTCATCTTCAAAATCAACATCAAAAAAATCATCATCAGAACCAACAATTCTCTCATATAAACATTTTGCTGCAGTAATTATTCCATCATAAGAAATTTCACCTGAAGGTAATGCAGAATAAATAACTTCTTGATCTGGAATATCATCTAAGGAAGAAAATGATGTTTGTTTTTGTTTCTGAAGTGTCTCTTGATTTTTTAAGTCATTTTTATATAAATATGGTAAAACAATATTTGAATGAGGAATTGAAGTTTTTTGAATATAATATAATTTCAGTAAATATTGAATTTTTTCCTTTGGTACAAAATCTTTAAAAGATTGACCTAATTTAACTGAGTTAATAAAACCATCATTTTCTAAAAATTCATTAAATTGTAAATCAGAAGACTCTCTTAATAAAGATTTTTCCATTGAATTCAATGCAGCCTCTAAATCTTGTAAACCTTTTTCGCCTGATTCAATAGTTGATAAATACCAAACACAAGTTCCCTTTGAAGTAATTTCAGTTTCTTCTCCCATTATTATAGCTTGAACAGCAAATTTGTTATTGGAAGATAAAGAATTTGTTGGGAAGACAACAATTGAAGAACTTTCCCCTTTCTCAAACCATTGTTTACAATCTTTTTTAACAATTGCAGTTAACCTTTGAATTTGATATTGTTGTTCTGGTAAATTTTTAGCATTATTTGGAGCTTGACTTGGTGATAAAATAATTTTTTCATTAACTAAAACTTTTGAATTATCAGTGAATTTTGCAATTTTAGACTTCGGATCAAAGGATATTAATTTAGTATTTAATTTATAGGTTGTACCAGCAACAGCAGCAGAACGACAAAATCCTTGAGAAATTTCACCTGCACCACCAAATTTTGAATACATAACGGGGAAATTCCCATAAACATCAAAACTAATTAAATATCTTTTAATTCTTAATAACGCATCATGAGTATTAATATTTAAATCATTACAAAGACCAATTGAAAAGATTAACTCGGTTATTTGAGGCTTTTCTAATTTGAATTGTTCATTTAAAAATTGTTCAATTGGTTTTTTCTTATAATTTTCCCATAATTGATTATTATTTTCCCAATCAATGGCAAATTTTAGGAATTTCATTAAAGATCTTTTAGTCAATAAACTTAAAGATTGATTTGTAAAGATATCTTGTTTAGTATTTGACATTTTCTCAAAGTTATCATTTTCAAAAACATGGAAAGTGCTTAATGGTAAAAATTCCAAATATTTATAGACTCTTGATTTAACTAATAAAGATAATAGATCAGATTTTGCAAATAAGATTTTAGGAGTTAAATCGATTCCATAATCTTTTGAAACTAGATCATTACCTCTTGGGATATATAATAGAGCATTTTCATAACCATTAATTTCATTTTTATTAACTTTTTGAACCCAATTTTTCAGTTGATCAATAGTCAAAGTAGCAGTAGTATCACCGTAGTAGTCATTTGAATCAATATGAAGGACATTTGAACCTTGCCATGCTAAAGCTGCAGCTAATATACTTTCAACTAAGCCAGTACCAGCAATGACAACATCACATTGTTCCGGGATGGTTTCCGGTAGTGGTTTTTCTATACCAGCTAGATGTGGTACTATAGAAGGTCTTCTTTGTTCTTGGTCAAGCTGAGATTGAGATTGAGATTGTGGAAAACTTGGGTTTGGAGAAGAAGGCGAGTTTTGAAAAAATTGAGCGTCTAATTGTGGTCTTGCAGAGCTGTTGAGTGAAGAGCGGCGTTCAGCCATAGAAGGTCTGCGCTCAGAAGAGTTGATGTAGCCCATTTGATCAATGATTATTCTGTTTTAATATTTGATGACTCTCTCAGTGAGATTCTAAAGAAAAGGTTATAAGTTGTAACGCGTAAAGATGCCGATTTTTGGATTTTCGCGACTTGTTGCTTGAATGAAACCAGTTTTTGCTGTTGAGTGAGCGCAGTGTTCGGAGGTTAAAAGTGTTTGTATAGCAGTAGGGTTTGGTGGCGCTGTGGTGAATGTTTATTGATTTGTTTGAGGAAATGGAAGAAAATTTTTACACTTTTTTGTTTTCAATTGATATTTTTGTTCTTCATTTGATTGTGAATTTTAAGGTGCAAATATGAAGAGAACGAAGGCAGTACATAAAGCGTTCAGACTACAGAGGCATTGAACTTTGAAGCATTGAAGCAATGGAAAGTCGTGTATTCGTAGACAAAAATTTGAAGCATAAGCATTAGAATATCAAAGGAAGTGATAAAGTGATCATTAATATGTGGTGAATTGAAGAAGAGTGAAAGAAATGGATGGATGTTCATTTAGCCTTCTGTTCCAATGCTTTAACATGCTCCTCGAGCACCCTGATTGATTTTTGGAGAGCAAGCACATCTCCCATAACAACACTCGAACTTGTTTTGTAGTCGTCGGTCAGGTAGGCGTACACGATGGCAGAGGTAATGGAGACACCAGCTACGAAACCTATGAAGCCACCTTTAGCGGTTCTACCTTTGCGTCCCTCTCTGCCTGAGTTGTTGGAGGAGTCGCTGTTGATGCTGGTGGCTGATGTTGAAGTGGCTCCAGTTCCAGTGGAAGCTGATGCTGTGGAATAGCGTCTGGCAGTGTGTGCGAGTGATCTGAGCATTGCTGTTCTATTTCTTTGGTGTGTTGCTGTTGTTGATAATTATTGTTGTTATTGGATCTCAGTGGCAAATTTCAGTGTTTATATAGATTAATTGTGGGGCCGAAATCCATAAAAGATGATGATATTGAACTACATACATCAATATTAAAGGTTGTGAACGCTCAACTAATGGTCAGGAGCCAGCTAAAAGTATATATGGGGATGTGCAGGCAGCTCTACTGGTCAAGCGATTGTATTATGTTCAGTGGTGTAGGTGCTACTAGCTAGCAACAGTCGGTAGAAAGATAATAAGATAATATAAACTACCCCAGATTTAATTATGGCATAAAAAGTAGTAACTTATCAAACTCTGATGCTTAAATGAAAAACACTGGAAAGATAATTGAAACTTGAGCAAAAGATGTATTTTAAAAAAACTACCACGTCGTAGGTGACTGCATTGTACATCCACTCCACTCTCGACTGTTTGGTTGTCTATCAATTAATGTTCATACTACTAATAACTAATATAATATTCAATAACATCTGCAGCTAGTTTACACCCGGTACGTCTTCTACTATAATTACATAGCTGCTGCACCAGATAGCTTATACTATAAGTGTCATCATCATGATATGTGGCCGCTGATATATATAATATTAAGCGTATATTAATTTATAATCATCAGTTGTTTTTTTGTAAACTTCCATGACTTAGTTAATTTACTCGCCACGATCTTTGCTCTATATTTTGAATAACCAACCAGAATATATGATACTCACTACAGTCATCCAATTATTATAATCCATAATGTATTCGTCATGTCATATACAAATAAATAAATAAATATTCATAAATAAACTCATTTCTTCTTACTAAACAGTGATTTCAAAAAACCTTTCTTCTTAGTACCAGAACTTCCAGAAGTATTCGATCCACTCCCATTGGATTTAGTTGATCCTGCTGATGCCATTTTTCTTAATTGAGGTTGCGATCTGATCGGAACAAGATCTGGTCTGCTTGAATCAATAGGCTCATGTGATTTATATTTCCTCAAATTATGTGCTTCTTTAATTTTTAGTCTTTCTGGAGTTGATGAATCATTGGAAAATTTGATGGTTCTTGGTGTTAATAAGTTACCTCCACCGCTTGCACTGTTTGGCACACTATGTCCAAGAATATTTGGCGGTGATGAAACTCTTGAGATTGACTTACTACTTAATTGATTTTTCAACTTATTAACATTATTAGAATTAATTTCATCAACATCTCCGACATCTAACATTGATTTTTTCTTCTCCAACAATGGTAAGCCAGTTAGGGATCTCATTAATGCTGCTCCTTCTCCTCCTCCTGCTGATGTTTCTTTGAATTTTAAATCAACTTGATATGTTAAGTCTGATATCTTATTTAATTTATTAATAAATGAATCTTTAGTCACTGCATCCTCATTAATATCTTGAATAAATTTGGATATAATGTCATGAAAACTACTAATTGTTCTTGTCAATTCTTTATAAGAAGAGCTTTCAGAGCTTTGAGAAGTACCACTTGCAATTGAAACTTCGGATGATACTATTCTATCCAATTCTGCACTTTCTTCTCTTTCTTTAGCTTCTTCATCTTCACTTGAATCATCATCATCATCATCACTACCATTATCATCGTTATTATTATGACCGAATCTTGGTAAAACACTTGATTTTTTATCTAGCGTTTGTAAATTTTTTATTTCTTCAGCTGTTTTAACTAATTCATGATTTTGTAATGCTAAATTTAATTCATTAAAAAATTCAACTTCAAATTCATTTAATGTAAAACTTGGTACAACTATTATTGGTAATGGAAAATTTTTAACTAATCTATCTGTTATCCTTGAAGTTTTCCATGTATGTGATCTTTGAAATCTGAAATTTGGTTTTGTTGATGTAATTAATAAATGTGGCAAATAAATTTCTAATGAATCCTTCAAAACTGATATTGTACTATCACCTAATTGAATATCAATCGTAACTTTAAAAATTATATCATTTTTCTGAATTGAAATCAAACATTGTAAATATTCTTTAATATTATTGGAAGTTGTTCTGAATAATTCTGAATCAATTTTATCCTTTTTCTTAAACTTTTTAGAAACATTCTTATTTGATTGACATATATTATCATCATTAGTTTTTGAGTGGAAAACTCTTGAATATTCGGCAATTGCTTCTCTCTCACATTCAGGAATTCTTGTTATTAGAATCAAATGATCTCCATTTTGTAACATTTTAGCAAGAAAATAATCAATGGAAACCCATGTGTGTCTTCTCCCTGAAATATAAATGATGACATTTCTTTGTCCATTTGATTTGATATATGTTTTGAATTTCAAATGTTCATAAACTGTTGTTAATGAATCAAATTGAACACATGATGAACTTGGATAATCAATTCTCCAACCTTCCATATTGAAAACAGGACCTTTAGATGGAGTATCAACAGAAACAAAGTTTTTACCAAATGTAGAGGTACGCATAGGAGACACCGGTCTTGGAGAAGGAGATCTATGACGATTTGATCTTAATGGTGATCTTGTTCTCGAATATGGATCATCATAATGGTCATCAAGATCACCATATTCATCTTCATCATAATCTTCATCATCCTCATCAAATCTAGAATACGTGTAACCACTATCTTCAGCATAATCTTCACGACCTTTAGAGTATTCGACAGCTATCGTATCAAATGAAACACTTTGTTTAATGTTTGGTCTCTTGGGAATCTTCCCTACATCTAACTTCACCGTTTTATAACCAGGTTTTGTTCTTAATAAGTAATCTTCATAACATTCAGCTGGTGCTGTTTTATCAACAGATGATGATGGTGCTGTCAAACTATTGGTTCCATCAACAACAATCACAGGATTATTTGATGAAAACATCAATGGAAAAAATGATTCAACTGGTTTAACTTGTTATAACAGAGTAGTACTGTAAATATAGTGAATAGGGTGAAAGAATGTTGAATGCGAGTCCAATTAACTTGAATTATCACAAGTTTTAGTTATCTGTGAAATAAATCAATTGAAATAAAGCCAGTTTCCCAACGGAGTTTTAAGAGTTGATTGATCAATCAACTGAAATTCAGTTTATTCTGTTTTTAACACTAACTGAAACTGGATTGTTTCTCAACAGTTTGTTGATTGTGAATTTAAGTGATTAGTTGTTAAAATTTCAGTGTTTTTTTTTTCTTCTGTTGAAAAAATTGAAGAATTTGTGGGATTTTGGAATTTGGTCTTTTGATTAGAGAAATTGAACAATTTTAGTTAGGAAAGTTGCTTTAAATGAAGGTGAAACTCAAGAATTAAGTTTTCAAATAATAATGAATTTATAATTTCAAAGTTTGAAGTATATACAACCGGATTTGAGCAAACTATTTACGGAATCTGTAAGTCAAATGTAGTTATTTTGACCGTAGTTTGATAGTAAAAGAGTCTATTTCTTCACATCCAATGAGTTAGCCGGAGTAGGAACATTCAGATCTATACATTCACCAGCACAGTTTCTAACTTTCTCCAATTTCTCAAGACAAACATTTTGATCTTTCATATTGGTTCGTAAACAGCTATCATAATCTGATAACAATGAGGAACATTTGGTTAATATCCTTTGGAAAGAAGGAATTTCTTCTTTAATACATTTAGAGAGCTCAATCTGTTTGGGAACACAAGCTTTTGGATTATCATGATTCTCTGATACACATTTATGGAAATCCATGAATTTTTGAGGACAATATCTTGCAATCTAAGAATAAAAGGTTTTGTTATTAGTTGTACAAGGAAATACTTGATGGGTGTTTACAACTCACTTCTTCAAGCAAAATTTGATCTAAAACCTGGCTCATTTCAAACAACAGTTTCTCACATATAATTGAAATTATTATGGAAAAGTTTGAGTTAATTACATATTTAATTTTGTTAAAAAATCGTACATATATCACTTGATCATTGATCAGTGGAATTGGAGTTGAATGGAAAGAAAGGAAAAAAGTCTACAAACGACTAAAATGTTGTGTTCAATGTTGTTTTAGTTCATATCTAAATATTCTCTAAAGTTTCTAACTTTCTTCAAACTAAGCAATGTTTAGAATTTTTGAACAGCTTCGTAGAAAGATTTACCTTGAGCAGTAGCGATTTCTAATTCTAAAGCAGATGGTTGTCTTGAACCATCACCACCAGCAAAAGAACCAGCACCCCATGCAGAACCACCATGGACCTCATCTAAATTGGACATTTGACCAAATGTGTTTTTATAACCTAATGGGACATAAATAATACCGTGGTGAGCTAAGACGGATAGAGAGTTCAAGATGGTAACTTCTTGACCACCACCTTGGGTACCAGTGGAGACGAACACACCAGCAGCTTTACCATATAAAGCACCAGAAGCCCATAAACCACCAGTGGCATCCCAAAAAGCTTTCCATTGAGCTGGGAAGTTACCAAATCTGGTTGGGATACCGAATAAAAAGGCATCGTATTCTGTTAAAGTAGTTGGGGAAGCAACTGGGTAAGCTGGTTTAGCTGGAGCATGCATCAAAGTTAAGATGTCTTCACTCAAAGTTTCTGGAACTTGGTAAATATCAGCTTGACCACCAGCAGCTTCAATACCAGCTTTTTCAGCTTCTGCGATGGTGGCAACATGGCCGTACATGGTGTAGATGATGATAGCAATTTTTGGAGCCATTGTAGTGTAATTCAGGAATTAGGAGAGTGTGGAAATTGAATTATGAAGATTATAAGAGGGAATTGCAATTTCTTTTATATCTTAACTGAGATCTGTAGACTGTTTCTAATGAGTTCCACGTACATATGTATTATGTACATGTGTAAACAGTACAATTTTTCCTTAATAACAGTAAAACGGAATATTCATAAGCATGACAAAGGGCTGGCACGCTGCAAACTGCTGCTCAACACCAATTACAAAACATTACAAAACTGCCCAACAGTGCAACACTATGGAAATTCCTTACAAACTCCCAGCGAGGCTTACAAAAAGGCAGCAGCACACAACAGCACGTAGCAGAAGAACAGCAAGTTGCAACATACATAATTAGAATTTAGGAATCACTAGTGTACACTTGTATAATAATATAATACCACTACTCGCTGTTTCTTTTGAATTCCAAATTTACTAGAATCAACACACACACACACACTCACTCAGTGCACACTACAATGGCTCCAAAAATTGCTATCATCACATACTCCACCTACGGCCATATCAACACCATGGCCAAAGCTGTACAGCAAGGTGTTGAGCAAGCAGGTGGTAAAGCTGATATTTTCCAAATCCCAGAAACTTTAAGTGATGATGTTTTAGCTATGATTCATGCTCCAGCTAAACCAGCAGATATCCCAATTGCAACCACTGCTACTTTAGAAGAATACGATGCATTTTTATTTGGTGTTCCAACCAGATTCGGTACTTTACCATCTCAATGGTCCTCATTTTGGGATGCCACTGGTGGTTTATGGGCTTCTGGTGCTTTATATGGTAAACCAGCAGGTATTTTTGTCTCTACAGGTACTTCAGGTGGTGGTCAAGAAGTTACTATTAGAAACATCTTATCTATTTTAGCTCATCATGGTTTGATTTATGTCCCATTAGGTTATAAAAACACATTTGGTCAAATGTCCAATTTAGATGAAATTCATGGTGGTTCTCCATGGGGTGCTGGCTCTTTTGCTGGTGGTGATGGTTCAAGACAACCATCTGCTTTAGAATTAGAAATCGCTACTGCTCAAGGTAAATCTTTCTATGAAACTGCTTTAAAGTTTGTTCCAGCTTCTACTTTAGAATCAAATACTCCAGCTGTTGAGTCAACTTCAGCTCCAGCTCCAGCTCCAGCTACCGAGAAGAAAAGCACTCCAGAAACTAGAAAAACTCAACCAGCTCCAGCAACCACTGAAAAATCCGATTCTGGTTGTGGTGTTAAATGTATTATTATGTAGTTTATCCATCTATGATTTTTAATATCATGAATTTTAATTAAGTAAGACTAGACTCTAGATTGTAGTTTTATAGTTGTAACTTGTTCAAATATTTTATTTCGTTGTATATATGTACACAGTTTTTCTTTTTTTGAATTCTAAACTCTAATGTTATAATCAATCTTCTTCAGCAAGGGCTTTTGCTTTCTTGATGAATTCTCTATGTTCGTGTTTTTGTTTATCCTCAGCAGCCTTCAATTCATTCAAAGCTCTTTGACTTAAGTTTGCTCTTAATTTAGTTTCTCTAGTAGCTTTAACTTTTCTTTCAACTGCTGGAGCAGTTTTATGTTTGAAAACATATTCGGTGGTGGCCTTCAACTTCTTTTCATATTCGGATTCAACTTTACCTGGATAAATGATTCTTTTATCAACAGGTGATAAATTCTGGGCTTCAAGTGGATCAACTTTTGGAGCTGATTCTTTAGCAATATCTTTTCTCCACAGAGTTCTGATCTCATAATAACAATGCATACAAGTGGTGTGAGATCTTTTGAATTTACCACAAGCAGCACAGCGGTCTAATTGAGGAGGTTTTAACTGTTTATCACCAGGACCATATAATCTTGAACGGGTTTTTCTATGAGGAGTTTTCTGTTTTGGAGCAGCATTCAAAATCCCG
>JAJMDW010000174.1:0-149842 GCA_030573755.1 Starmera amethionina
TGATTTGAAACATTATCACAATGGGTGGTACTGTAAGTTTTAGATCATTTGGAAAAGATCCAATACTTGTAGAACAATCTAAAAATTATGAAAGATCAAATCTGTTATCTAAAATCTGCTACAGTGGTGCTAGAAGACAGTGAAAAGATGGGTGTGAAAAAACTTCTGTCCCAATTTTTTTGGAAATTTGCCCAAATTATGCGCCTGATTTTTTTTTTTTTTTTGTATACTAACGTCTATACGACGATCATGAATATCATGTAGCGAGATTTTTAATATTCTTCTTAACGTCTTGGTTGAAATAGCTGCAAATAAATATATT
Source organism: Starmera amethionina (assembly GCA_030573755.1). Taxonomy (NCBI): domain Eukaryota; kingdom Fungi; phylum Ascomycota; class Saccharomycetes; order Phaffomycetales; family Phaffomycetaceae; genus Starmera; species Starmera amethionina. Next base: position 323 of record JAJMDW010000174.1, read on the forward strand.
TATATATAATTAAACCATTTGTAAAGAACTGTATGTACACCAGGTTAGTTAATACAAAGATGTACGAACCGCTTTTATATCGTTTATACCTCCAAATTCAAACTCAAACAGCCAGCTAGACCCTAAAATTACTTATAAGTTTTCAGACACAAAACACAAAACAAGTTTCTAAAAGCACATGACAAGTCACGCTTGTAGAACTCGTCACAAATTTTCGAGAAAATCAAAAACTAATCAACGAATAACTTCAATGAATCATTTTGATTGTGCTGATTTGCAAAAAAACCATCAACTTTGTTCATCTCAGACTCACACTTTTCGAAAATAGATACTCGACGGCAATGGAGTCAGAAAAGTTTTGCAGAATTTGTCAAGGAGAGGAGACAGAGAAAGACAAACTTTTTGCTCCATGCAAGTGCAAAGGATCAATTAAGTATATACACCAAAGTTGTCTTGAGGAATGGTTACACCGCTCTCGTCGCGCCAAACCGGCTTGTGATATTTGTCACCAAACTTTCAGCTTCACTACCATTTATGATGAGAACACTCCTAAAAATGTTCCGCTAAGGCTTATAGTGATGGTTCATCTCAATAAATTGATGAACATCTTGTCATTAGTTTTGTCAGTGGGATTTTGTTTACTATTCATCTTGCAAACTTTGTTATTTTGGGCGCTATCATTCCGTTCTTTTACATGGTTGATTGATCGTCAATACACAATCACCCAGGATTATTATACTTATTTGGTTTATCAAGGCTCTGTTCCAGAAAATACAGCAATATTTGATTCATCTATTATAATTCCAAAATTATCCACAGCTTTATTTAGTTCAGCATACACCATTCCATTGTTGATTATTTTCCATCTGATTCTTTATTTTGCATACAGCAGTGTTTCTAGTGATCCTGGTTTAAATAAGCTTATGAGATTGAAAGTCGGTAAAAATGTTATTCAACCACAGCAACCACTACCACAACCGCATCATCAGGGAATCAATAACGTTGGCGTTAATAACAATCTGAATAATTTGGATCCAGAAGCATTGACTATTGCATTGAGAAATATCAGAAATTTAAGACAGATTGCTCAAGTTGGAATTGATAATGCTCAGAATCCAAATCAAAGAGCAGAGTTTGAAAGAGTTCAAGCAAATTTAGCAATGAGAGAACGTAACATTCTGTTTCAACTACTGGCAGCTCAAAGAAGAGGAGATTTGAATGCTGAGAATGCAGCTCAAGCTCAAGCGCAACCTCAACCAGTTGCAAACGGTCAAAATCAAAATATCAACCATGGCTGGGATGAGGAAGACGATGATGATGAAGATTGGGTTCCAAGAGATGAGACTAGTGACGAAGAAGCTGAAAGTGAAGAAGAAATTTTGGATGATGAGCAACCTAATCATCAACATGATGGGAACAACAATTTTCAGTTCAATTTAGCTGAAGAAAATAATGATGATGATAATGAAGTTGAACTGTTGAATCGTGCAATAGATGGACTAAATGGTAATAATCAACAGAATATTGTCAACCAAAATTTGAATAATGCTGATAATAATAATGTCAACAACAATGCTAATAACAACTTTAATATTAATATGTTGAACAATCAAAATAACAATGGTCGTGCTCCGAGAGAAGGTCTGCTGGGTTTTCAAGATAGATATGGTACTATTGAAATCATCAAAACCTTGATAATGTGTGCACTGGGTGTTGATTTTGTTATTTCAGTTTATCATTCAATTGTTTATTTTGTGCCATTATATTCAATGCTAACAATTTATTCATTAATCGGATATTTTTATAATTTAAGCTGCTCAATTTTCAGTAATTACAAAGTTGTTTTATTGGTCAAAAGTTTTTTCAATAAAATATATCATCAAAATGAATTGATTCATTATAAAATGAGCCCAATCATTGATTTCGCAGCTACTTTTTTACAAGAAAATCCTCAATATTCTAAAACAGGAAGAACACTATCATTATTTTTATTTTATTCAATAGTTTATTCTTTTATCTTATCATTTTTGTCTGATTGTCGCAAAAGATACTCTGATTCTAAACCATTGTTAAACTCTAAAAGAGATCTATATAGATTTTTATTAACTTTTGTATCAGCGGTTAAAGTTTCCACAATCATGTCAACAGAAACCATCTTGTTTCCAGCATATTGTGGAGTATTAGTTCATTTTGCTGTTTCCCCAGTCTTTTCATATGATGGCACTTTTTTTTTCAGTTCTGCATTTCCAGAACTGGCATCAAATATATTCATGAAAATGATGATTTATTGGTCAATCGGTACTAGTTTTATGGTAATATTTGCTCTATTTGTGGGTATGAGTAGAAGATTTATTTTGAGACCAGGTGTTTTATTTTTTATTAGATCTCCAGATGATCCAAATGCACGTATTGTTCATGATGCGTTTGTTCGTCCATTTAAGTTACAAATTTCAAGAATTGCAATGTCAGGAGGTGTCTATACTGCTTTTGTTTTGTTAGGACTAGGACTCATTCCTCATACATTGAAAGCATTGAATTCACCTATATTACCAATTGAACCGTTTTTACTGAAAGTTATTTTTGACGCTGAAGAAAAATATGCCTATTATTTTGCAATTGATATTTTAGCACTGGTAATTTTTTTTCTAATTGTCAAACCTTTAGTACCAGAAATCAAAAGAATCTTCAGACAATACTGGACAAGAGCTTTCAGAATTGCAGCTAAAAAGACAAGATTATCTTCATTTTTATTTTGTGATCATAAGTTGAACGAAAGAGGTCATGTTGTTTATAGAAATATTTTTGTTCAATTGTTCTCTTCAGCTGAAGTAAACTATAATGATCCAAAGACCAAAGAAGAAGCTCAAGAGTTATTCAAAACAACGGATGCTAAATGTTTTTTCATTCCTGACGGATCATTTGTTAGAGCACCTTCTAATGATACAGTTTCAAGAAAATATACACGTACTATGTTCATCCCAGTTACCAAAGATGATGTTCCTATTGGGACACCAAATCCAAAAAGCACAGCTGATTTAGATGAATTTGATGATTCTGAAGATGAAATGGTTACTACTAATGAATATGTTGTGGTTTATAGACCACCATTATTTGGAGCCAGAATTGTTGCATTTTTGATTATTTTGTGGAATTTTGGTGTGATTATTTATGGTGGATTTTTGTTTGCATCTAATGGAATTGGATGTGTTTTAGTTCAATTGATTTTGAAGGTTTTTCGTTTTTCAACATCAATTTTGAACTCAGAACTGAAATCATTTTGGCAATTTCAAATCACTAAAACAGTTATTGGCGCTCTTATTATTTTGAAGTCAGTTGAATGGTATGAAATCAATAAGTTGAATACATTCCTCGAAAATAATCAAGATACGCTTGATGTGGTTATTAATAATTTTGCTAAAAATGTTTTCACCATGATTAAAAGATTATCACGGGTTATCAGTTCTGGTGCTGGTAAGACTTTAAAAGCTGGATCATTTATTTTGCTTGTTATTTCAACATTTAGTTTGGAGATTTTTTTCATTTGCTCTATTTGCTCACTTGCCTTGAAATTTTTCATTTCTGAAAATTTACTGGATAGTGTTTCTGATGAAACTATAATTGAATCGTTATTAGAAAATAAAGTCGCCACTATAATAAATTCCTTGCTCTTACTTACAAGCTTTTTGGATCCTACAAGTGTCATTTCAGGTCTCTTTATGACCATGTTTGAGTCTGCCGTTAGATTTGAGGATGATACAAACGAGGATAACATTAATGCAATCACATCATTTAATCATTTTAGGTACCTATCATCATACACATACCTAGTTTTAATTAAGGTTGCCGGTTGTATTTTTGTTTGGGAACTTCAATCTAGATTTGATAGTTTGCCAATTACTCAAGTTGCTGTATTCATCTACTTCTTGCTGGTAATGGGATACAGAATGAAGCTTGTTTACCAAGCTCTCAATGAGTCCGTAAAAAAAGAGGTTTATGCCAAAGGTTTGCAGTTAGAAAACGCACAATAAGTAACGGGATTAGATTACCTCCCATTTAATAGCATTTAATACCATAAGTATCGCATTTTAACGAAACTCAGAGTCAGGACTCAGGACTCAGGAAGCAGAAGTTAGAAGTTTCTTCAGTCTTAAGTAGCACTAGAGTCTAGCACCAACAACTATGTAGTATGTAGCACATATGTACATATGTAGGCAATAGGGGCGATAAATACTGTTATTGACATAAAAAACACCCTGAAATCAAACGTTTATAAAAGCCATTTTTACTCCAATATTCAAGATTTAACACCTATGTAACTAGTAACTAGATAAGTGCAAAGTTACTAGTACCACTGGCACAGCCCGAGAAGAAAAACACAAGAGAATCATGTCTGAGAAACAAATCATTGAAACAGTTGAAGAGATTTCAATACCAACAATTACAATTGCAGACCTTAACAAAACTCGTCGTAACTACTTTCTTTCTGGGTTTGGCTTAGCTTCTTTGGCGTTTGCTTCATTCAATTTAGTTGAATTGCTCTCTTTTCATAGGATACATGGGGTTCATCGTGGAGAATTGGGGAGTCATCATCATAGAGGTGAGTTTGAAAATGTCAGATTTCAAGATCCAAGATTTGAAGATAAATTGTATTATGACAAAAATCCACACCACGGCCTAATAATTCCTTCAAAAAACCACCACCGTTATTCTTTTGATGTACATCACAAAAAATGGAGAAACGAACATAAGAACGCAGACATCTCTAAACAACATTTCTTTGGAAAAGAATTTGAGGAATTAAACGATGAAGAAAAATACGAGCTTAAACAGTTTTTAAAGTATCACAAAGGTTTACGTCTGTCTCATGAAGAACATGTGGTTGTTTCAGAAATTGACGGCGATTCAGAAAAGTTTAATGAAGTTGAGCGAGACATCGAAATGGCCAAAGCTGCCTTGCTTTAAACGCTGATTAAGTGGCTCTGTCTTTTTGAATTATCCTATGAAATAAATGCTATGAACTACACACAATTTATGACTCAACAAACGTTTCAAGTTGTTTTCTAAAGCTGTAAATTTTCACATCTTCTACTTTCTTTTTTTCTTAAAAAACTTTTTTTTTCTTTCACTAGGTGAGGAAAAAAATTTAAAAAAGTGACGAACTCGGAACTAATAATTTAAATTTACGTTCTTTGTTCTGAAGTAATTCACAGACTGTCAGAAAGTTGAAATACTCCAGAATGCTTGCACGCAGCTCTACAAAAGTACTTCAACAGCAGTTTCCTGCCACAGCAAGACTGTTTCACAGCACGTCAACAGCCAGAAACGGCCCTAAGTCACCTTTACAAATCTTTACTGAAACTTTTAGAAACGAATGGAAAAAATCTAAAGAGTTACAAGACAACATTAAGGCTCTTCAGGATGAAACCGGTAAGATTGGTGAATCGGATGCTTATAAAAAGGCAAGAGAAGCCTATCAAAAGGCTCAAAAATCTACCACAGTTGTTGGTAAAACCATCAAGAAAACTGGGGAAGTTGTTGAGAATGTTGTTGTTACTGCCTGGGATTCAGAAGCAGGTAAATACACCAGAAAGACCATTGAACGTACTGTTGATGTTGTTGACCATGCTATAGAACCAATCAGAAAAACCAAAGTTTATCAAGATGTCTCTCAAAGTTTAGATGAAGGAGCTTCAAGATATGGTGGGTTTGAAGCTAAAGAAATTAGAAGATTGAAAAGAGAACGAGAATTGAAATCTGGTAACAGACCAAAAGCTGTCAAAACAAACGAAGAAGCGGGCTCAGCTTTAGTTGCCACTGATATCGCACCAGAAAAAGAATCTATTGGTGCCAAAATTGAAGAATTGAAAACTAACACTACTGTTGGTCGTACAATTACCGATTTGAAAACAAAATTTTGGGATGAATCTGAAAATCCATTGATTGTTGGCTTAAGAACCGTTTCTGAAAAAGTTGGTGGATTATTTGCTGAGACCGAATCTGCTCAAGTTTTCAAACTTTTCAAACAAATTGATCCAAGTTTCAATCAAGAAGATTTCACTAAACAATTAAGAGATTACATCATTCCAGAAATATTAGAAGCTTATGTTAAAGGTGATGAGAAAGTGTTGAAAACTTGGTTTTCTGAAGCTCCATTCAACGTTTACAATGCTCAACAAAAAATTTTTAAAGAACAACAATTATTTGCGGATGGTAAAATCTTAGATATCAGAGGTGTTGAAATTGTTAGTGCCAAATTATTACCATCCAACATCCCAGTTTTGGTTGTTGGTTGTAGAGCTCAAGAAATCCATTTATATAAAGAAGCTAAAACCGGTAAGATCGTTGCAGGTACTGAATCAAACATTCAATTAAGTTCTTATGCTTTAGTTTTAACCAGAGTTGCAGAAGAAGTCGATAACCAAGAAACCGAAGGTTGGAAAGTGTTGGAATTTGCAAGAGGTGGTTCAAGACAATTCACCTAAGCGGAATGATTACAACAAAGTTTATACTAATGAACTTGAATTTTTTTTCCCTTAATATGTTCAATGATAATGAAGCATTTGTATATAACCCTCCTCCCTACTATCCATTTTACTCCATGATGTTCATTTTTTCAATTTACGTTTTTTGAATGTTATTTTTGTAGAACTTGATGAATCCTCTTCAAGATCCAAATCTATTTTCTTCTTATTACTCAAATCCCAGTTTTTACATTCCAGATCACCATTAGAAAAACGCTTTGTTACTAACTTAGATTTCTTTTGATCTTCATTTTTTTCAGAACTCATTTTAGGTAATTCACTAGCTTTCTGGTCATCGTTAACGTCTTCCCATTCACTTATCTTTATTTCAGCTGCTAGTTCGTCTTTCTCAGATTTGCTTTCTTCTTCAATCACCAGTTTTATCTCTTTTTTGGAAAACCTCACTAAATGCTTACCTTCCAATTGTCTCTGTTTTTCCTCTTCTTCCCACTTCTCTCGCTGTTCCTGCTTATTTTTCTTATGTAAATTTGAAATAGATTTGTGGATTGAGTATTTATGTCGACTTGACTCTTCATGTGCTTTAGCAGCTAGCTTATTTTCATCATAGAACTATCAATATTAGTAATTTATTTGCATAACATGAACAATAAACACTTACTGTCTCACAAAATTTACACCAAATTCTACCCATATTTAACTTCAATTATATTATGTGTTGCAAAAAAAAGAAATAGGTGTCTGTAGATAATTTTTTTTTTTAGTAATAAACAAAGTATCACTATATATTCAGTTGTAAATGTAACATGAGTGATACAGAAGTCAACAGGCATAGACACGGAGATAATGGAAGAAGACAAAGAAGTAATGACTACAGAGAAAGAGATAGACACAGAAGCTCGTCATATCGTCATAGCCACCGTGATGAAAAAGTCACATTATCAGACTTGAATAAAATCAAATCAAGAATACTGAAGGCTCAAATGCAGAGTGATCATAAAGAAGTTGAGTATCTAGAAGGAAAGTTGAAAAGAATGCGTCAGCTGTTTGATGAGATTATGGAACAAGACAAGCTGAAAACAAGGGAATTAGTAAATGATAAAATTCATGTGTATGATCCAGATAATATGAGTGTACAAGATATGCTAAGAGAAGAGCTTACCACTTCAAGTTCAGACGCATTAAATTTTTCTGCTAAGAATATCATTAAGGAGAAAAAGTTTTCCACCGATTTAGACTATCAAGATTTCAAAAGTGATTCACTTGCAAAACATTTGTCTTCCGGTACAATAAATTTAAATGCAATAAGCTCTTCACAAAAATTGGATAAAATAACAAAAAAGCTAGACTCATGTCAATTATGTATTGAGAATAATAACTGCTGTGATGTATTAAGTATGGGTTCCAAAACATATTTGACACTTACTCCAATTCCAACAATTGCTGAAAATTCAATGATGATTGTTCCAATATCTCATCTCAAAAATACTTTGCATTGTGATGATGATGAAAAAGATGAGATTAAAAAGTATATGATTTCAATATCTAGTTTTTATTATCACAAATTTAAAAAATCTACCTTATTTTATGAAAATTCAATTAATCCTAATAGTCATGCTGCTATAACTGCAGTCCCAATTCCAATGAGTATTGCACCCACATTACATGGAGTACTAAAACAATCCATTATTGAAAATTATGGATTTGATGAATTCCAAACCAATAATAAATTAATTATTGATACACAAGATAAAGGACTTGAACAAAATATTGCCAAAGAAGCCCCATATTTCCATGTATGGCTTAACTTGAAAGGTGGAATTGGACATATTGTTGAAGATCATACGAGATGGCCAAGAGGTGATTTATTTGCTAGAGAGGTAATTGGAGGTATCATGAATGTTGATCCAATGATTATCCATAAACAAGGTAGATGGAAGAAAAATGATGAAAGAATTGATAAATTAAGTGATATTTTCAGTCCTTTTGATTGGACTGAGCAAGAAGGATGATTTGTTTACTGAAACTTCTCTATGTTGATTTATTTAAGTTTTATACAAGATGAAATATCGAGCACGGATTTGAATCGGCACTATGATTTAAATATAGTCGAGTATTTTTTTTTTATTTCTATGTTGTTATTGATTATTTTTTAACTTCTTCTTTAACTTCCTTTTTTGAGTCTTCAATCGGGGTTTCAGCTGGTTTATCAATGTCATCTAAGTTAATTTTATCTTGAACTTGGATGACAACACCACGATCAACTTCTTGTTGAGTTTCGGTTTTAATCAAATGTTCTTGTTCTTTAATCAAATTCAATCTTTGTTTATTGGTGACATCTTCAACAACATCAACTTCGGCTTCATGATACAATTCTTCTGGAATAGAAATCAGGACAGATTGTAAAGCAACATAAATAGTTTGTTGAGAGTTGATATTACCATATGTGTAGGCGTTGGATAAGATTAATAAAGTGGTTGGGATTCTTTCACGAAGTCTTAAATCTAACCAAATTTTTAAGTCTTCTCTTAATTTGGACGGGGAAACACCAATCATTTTAATACCTCTTGAAGAACAAGCACTTTGCAATTCAGCAGTTGATAATGCATCAACACCTTCCCAATCAATAGCTTTATCATCTTGTTTGATTTGTAACAATTTGTATCTAATTCTAAATCTTAATAGTTGATTTGTACCAATTGGTTGTAAATTGATATATTTCGAAATAGCAACTAATTGGGGTCTTTGTAAGTTGTCTAGGACAGTATCATCTTTAAACAATCTTGCAACTCTTAGTAGTTGTTCTCTTGAAGGTGGAGCAACACCAGATCTAACCTTTTGGAAAAACTCTTTGAAATCTGCTTTTTCAGCTTCAGTAACAGTTGATGGTAATTTAATTTTAACAGTTTCTCTTAAGGTTTCACTGACTAATTGTCTAGTTTTTCTCAAACTAACAATTTTTTTTTCTTTATCAGAACTTGACTCATAAGTTGAAGGTAGTAAATTTGGGAAAATTTTCAATGCGATTGGTAATAATAATTCAGCAAATGGGATGATGATGAACATTGCAAATGGGACCAACCTAACAATATCTTGAGTGGTTCTTTGTAATTGTTTATGTTCTCGTCTGGTAAGTTCATACCCAGCAGCAACTTTTAAGACTAACTTCGAACTAATTTTAATTTCTAAACCCAACAATTTTGTACCATCCCAATAATGTTGAGCTTCATGCTTGACTTTTTCCCAAATGGTTTTCTTCTTTTCAATATTAGCGGCAGCTGGTTTAACTGGCTCTAGTTTGCTGGCTGGAGCTGAAGTAGTGAACTGAGGTTTCTGCTGATCTGGTTTGGTTTGATTTAACAAAATTTTGGCGGTATGTAAAGTTCTCAAAAGAACAATTTGTTTAGAGTAAAGAGCAGTTGCAGGTCTATTGAGAGCTCTATTGACCATACGGCCCATCTGTGATTTCATGAGCATGGTAATATGATATGTAATGATTATTTGCCACTCAAATAATGAGCCTGTGTTGGCGTAAAAAAAAAAGCTAAAGAAGCGAAGTGCTTAAAAGCCCGTTGAAAGCCAAAAAAAAGACAACAGGCAAGCACAAAAGCCGATTTATAGGTATCAGCTAGTAGAAAGAACTGTAAAGGACGCTAGGCAGCAGGCAATGATTCAAGGCAACGTTCACGATTTTCTTAATTTGTATTAATGAAATAAATTTTGACTTTTTTTCTACTGTCAAAAAATGTTGAAATTGCCGAAATGCGAGATTTATGAGCTTGTAATTCGCAGCACAAAGACCATAAAAACCGTGTATACTATATAGAACTGTAGCTCTCTAATGGTACTACTTACCACTGATCGTTCTCGTTGTGGAGCCATGACACCCTGACACCAAACACATATGGACTTTGTTAGTGCCAACAATTCTGCAGGACCCAGAACTACGCAGGAAGGTTTGAATTTTTTTTTTTTTTTTTTTTTTTTTTTTTTTTTTTTTTTTTTGTCAAAATTTCTTTACAGAAAAAAAAAATTTGAGGTGATTCAGAAGTTAACGAGAAGCAGCGTTCCAGCCGGTTCATAACGCAAAGCATGACCAAGAGAGGCTTTGAAGAAGAGGGTGCAGGTTCAAGGGCCGATTTTGCCAAAAAAAAGGCGTCCAAACAGGAGACCTTTGCCAAAATTGCACAGAATATAAGAGGTATAAACACTGAGAAAAGTTTAGATATAGAGGAGGATCAGCTTGAAAGTGATGAGCAAGACGAAGATGCTGAGGACCAAAGTATGTGCAATACCAGTGGCCATGAAGATCAGGAAGAATCAGAATCAGATGACGAAGGTCAGAAACAAGAATTAGAATCCAAACCAAATCAACATACCAAACTTACCAAAAAAGAAAAAAAAGCTTTAACTGCACATGAAGTCCATATTGCAAGAGAAACAGCTGAACTATTCAAATCCAATATTTTTAAGCTACAAATAGATGAATTAATTAAGGAGGTTAAATTAAAAGATACAAAAGTTGCCAAAATTGAGAAATTCTTACATAAACTATATGATTTGATTCAAATAGTTCCAGAACTCAACAACCAAACTTTAGATCAAGCAGAAGCATGGTTTGCTAACAGAGAAACTATGGTGCCTTATAATGATCCAAAACCAACTAACATTAATTACAAATTTGGGTATTTGAAACCAGAAAACGTTTCAATTGTTGGTTCATTTGGTTTGAAAACTGCCATTCAATCAAACCATGGCTTATCAATTGATGTCAACCTTACCATGCCTTCAGAATTATTTCAAGCTAAAGATTACCTGAATTACAGAGCTTTACATAAACGTTCATATTATTTAGGTTATTTAACAGAACATTTGAAACAAATCTTCAAAAAAGAAGGTTTCAGTTTTTTAAAAATATCATATAAATATCTAAATGATGACATTTTAACTCCAGTTTTGAAAATTCAAGCAATTAATGAAAATTTAGAATCTGAATATAATTTCTATAAAACAAAATTCAGTGTTAATATACTAGTTGGTTTTCCATTTGGTTTATTTGACAGCAAAAAATTATTACCAAACAAGAACTGCATCAGAGTTCAAAAAGATGATGAAGAATTAGAACTACCACCAACTCCTTTATATAACGCCAGCATATTGTCTTTAAGTTGTTATGACCATTACTTGAAATACTTATACACTACAAAGAAATCAACTGAACAATTCAAAGAAGCATGTATACTAGGTAGACTGTGGTTACAACAACGTGGATTGACCACCACTATGGAACATGGTGGATTTGGTCATTTTGAATTTGCAATTTTAACTGCTGCTTTATTGAATGGTGGTGGTTCCAACGGAAACAAAATTTTGTTACATGGTTTTTCAAGTTATCAACTTTTCAAAGGTGTCATCAAATATCTCGCCACTGAAGATTTATGCACTGATAATCACTTACAATTTTATTCCACCCCTGAAGCAGAATCAAACTCAAATGAAGCTACAAAGTTAATGAAAGGTGGTTTCAACATTCCAACATTATTTGATAAAGTTACCAAAATTAATATTTTCAGTAAAATCACCAAAAACTCATACAATTTATTAGTTCAACATGCCAGAAAAACTTTAGTTTTATTGAATGACGTTGTTAAAGATAGATTTGATGTCTTGTTTTTGAAAAATTCCAATGTTGAATATTTAAAATATGACTTGAATTTAAGATTTAGTTTACAACCTTTTGAAGATTCATCATTTGGTCCATTTGAAAAAATTACCTTTTTGAATTATGATAATTATATTGCCAATAAGATCTCAAAATTACTACAGTTTGGTATTGGTGATAGAGTTGTGGGATTTAACATCACTTTTGATAGATCATTCGAATTTGAAACAAACAAAAGAAAACCAAACACTTCAAATAAACTTTCAATCAAAATAGGAGTACTAATCAATCCAGCTGAGGCTGAAAAACTAGTCACAAAAGGCCCTAAAGATTCCGAAGATTCAAGTAAGTTCAGATCATTCTGGGGCGCTAAGTCATCTTTAAGAAGATTCAAAGATGGTAATATCCAACATTCTGTTGTCTGGGATAACACTTATAAAGAACCATTGATTTTATCAATCATTAGATATATTTTGAACACACATATTTCACCATCAGTTAAGATTGATTGTGATATTTCCAAATTCAATGAATTACTGCCATTATCCAGTTTACCATCCTCAACAAAACAACCAGTCACCTCAAATTTTGCATTTAATGGAGTTTTGAAAAGCTTTAACAATTTATCTAAAATTTTGTTGAATTTAGAACTACCGTTACAAATTAAGTCTGTTTTACCATCAAGAAGCTCAAATTTGAGATTCACATCACTTTTGAATCCAACACCTTTTGCAATTTCTTCCAGTACTTTTTTCAATGATATAATTTTGCAATTTGAAAGCTCAAGTAAATGGCCAGATGAAATTTTAGCTTTAGAGAAAGTTAAAACTGCATTTCTAATCAAAATTTCGGAGATCTTGAATAAAGAAACAGATTTCATTGTTTATTTAAACAGAGATGAAAATTTAATTCCTTATAATTTTGATATTACATGCTTAAATATCTTGACCACTGATGGTTATGGTTTCAGATTAAGAATTTTGACAGAACGTGATGAATCTTTATATCTAAGAGCCATTGAAAATGCTCCAAAAGACAAAAGATCAATGCTAGAAAGAATTTATTTGAAATTTAATAAAAATTATATGGGATCAATTGTTCATGCAAGAACTATAACAAGCCTAACACATCGTTTTGAATATTATCAACCAACAGTTAGATTATTTAAGAAATGGTTGGATGATCAATTGTTATTATGTCATTTAGATGAAGAACTAGTTGAATTGATTGCATTGAAACCATTTGTTGAGAACGAACAATATAATTCACCAGCAAGTGTTGAAAATGGATTTTTGCAAATCTTAACTTTTATAGCGAATTGGAACTGGAAAGAAGATCCATTGATTTTAGATTTAAGTAAAAGAGAAGATTACACTGATTCAAATGATTATGATATTCTATCTAAACTAAGTGACAAATTAACTGTTCAATCTTATCAAGAATTCACTAAAAATTTTGTTAATTTAAGAAAACAAGATCCACAAGGTTATAAATATCAATTTTTCATTGGTACTAAAAATGATCCATCAGGTACATTATATTCAAATGACATTCCTTTACCTATTGCAACAAGATTGACGGCATTATCCAAGATTGCAATCCATTTAATCAATAAACAAGGTGTGTCAAATTCACTAAAATTATTATTCACTCCATCATCAAATGATTATGACTTTGTTATCAATTTGAGATTACCATTCGACCTTACACAATCAAGTGGTGTTTTAACACCACATACTTTTAAAAATTTGTTAAACAATCAATTTCCAACAGACGTTACAAGTAAATTCAATCCATTATTGAAATTTATTCAAGAGATGGAAAAGAAATTCGACGGAGTTATCATCTTTTCATATAAGGTGAATATGATCAACTCTTCAGAGTTTATACTTACTGGTCTATTCATGCCAAAAGTACAATCTCAACAGAAGTTTAAGATTCAATTAGGTTACAACTTTAAACCAGTTGATAATGAAGAAGTCATGTTGAATAAAGAAGCCATTGTTTCAGAAATTGTCGCTGTTGGAGGTGATTTGGTTACAGGATATGAACTCAAATAAATTGCACAACCCCCCTAATTTTTAGACCAGCGATGTATAATTCAAAATCAAACTGTAAAATATGTAATTTAAAACCGTTTATCAGTTGTAGAAATTTTTTTTCGACTTTTCGCGATGAGAATTTCACCTTGATAATTCTTGTGTGGACAAAAAAAAAAAATTCAACGTGTTAAAACCAACAAAACACCACACGTCCCAATGTCGCTCCACAAGCTCGACATCTTCACCAAACCAACACCAGACTCTCGTTTGCGTACTTCTACCAGTGGAGCAATTTCATTGCTGTCATTAGCAGTGCTGATATTTTTATTGCATCAACAATATCAATCTTTTAAAACAGTCTTGCTTGAGCCAGAATTAGTGGTTGATAGAGACCGTTATTTGAAGCTTGATTTGAACATCGATGTGAGCTTTCCACGTATGCCATGTGAGCTGGTGACGTTAGATATCATGGATGTTAGTGGCGAATTACAAATTGGAGTTGATGGACAATTCACTAAAACCAGATTAGTAAATAATGGAGATGAATATGAATCAAATGAATTGAAAGTTGGTGAGAATGTTAAAGTTGAGGTCGAAGAAGGATACTGTGGTCCTTGTTATGGCAGTAGAGAAGGTTGTTGTGATGACTGTGCAGCTGTTAAAGCTGCATATGCACAAAAAGGATGGGCATTTTATGATGGTAAAGATATTGAACAGTGTGAGAGAGAAGGGTATGTTGAAAAAGTTAATTCAATGATGAATGAAGGGTGTCGTGTAAGGGGTGTTGCCAAACTTAACAGAATCAGTGGTAATTTACATTTTGCTCCAGGTGTTAGTTCAAATAATGATAGAACCCATTTACATGATTTATCCCTTTATCTGAAACATCAACATGTGAATTTTGAACACCAGATTCATCATTTCAGTTTTGGTCCTGATGTCCCACATCCAGAAACAGAAGATGGAATTGACCATTTGACTAATCATCCATTAGATGGAACTCATAATGGTGTTGATGGTAGAGACCATATGTATTCATATTACTTGAAAGTTGTGGCAACTAGATATGAGTATTTGAACTCAACAAAAGTTGAAACCAACCAGTTCAGCTCAACTTATCATGATAGACCATTGATGGGTGGAAGAGATGAAGACCATCCAAATACTTTACACGCACGAGGAGGTATCCCAGGTGTTTTCTTTAATTTTGAAATCTCCCCATTGAAGATTATAAATAAAGAAAGTTACAAAGAAGGTTTGGGAGAGTTTGTTTTGAATGTTATTAGTTGTATTGGGGGTGTTTTAACAGTTGGAGCTTTGGTTGATCGTGGTGTCATTGCTGCCGAAAAAGTTATCAGGCGTAAGAAAGATAAATGATTAAACAGTTTGACAAAGACGACTCTAGAGATAGATCATAGTAAGTGTTTTTTTTTTTGTTTGGTTTTGGCACAAAGAGATTGAAATAAATGTCAATTTGAAAAAAAAAAAAAAAAAAAAAAAAAAAAAAAAAAAAAAAAAAAAAAAAAAAAAAAAAATCAGATAGTGATAGAGAACAATAGTGTTAAGTGTGATTCATATATTTCACCAACTTCATGAAAATTGTAGTTATTAACTAGCTAGCAGAGCTCAGCACTAAAATTAATTGAATTGACTACGTAATAGTTTAAATTCACAAAATTGTTTATCATTTATTCGTTTTTCACATTTATAATCTATCATATCTCATTTTCATATTCAACCAAAGCGGTGTTGAATTTCTAAATTTATAAGCATCCATTCAAATTCCTTTTTTATAATTTTCTCGCCATTATTATTACTATTCTCAATTAATTATCTAATTTTCGATATAATTATGCAACCCAGCTGCTTTCAATTTCTCCTTCAACTCTTTGTTCTCCTTTTGTAAAAATATGATATAATCCATTGCTTTTTCTAAAATCATTGATTTGTTTAATTTTGGGGTATCATCATTAGCAGGTTTCAAACCATCACCAATTTCAAACGCAGTTTTTTCAGTAGCAACAGAAGGTATTATTTGTTGTAAGCCAGCAATTTTGGTATTGATGTTGATTCTGTAACGTTTTTCAATCTTGTTATGAGCTTGCTTCTGATGAGGAGTTAAACGTTTACGTGGTGCTCTCTTCTTCTTGGTTTTTGGTGCGGCTGTAGCGGTAGTGATATTATCATTGCTGTTATTGTTTTTATCAGTAGCTATAGTTGTACTAGTAACATCATTGTATTTGAAGGTAATAGAACTCTCTGGAGATGAAGTGCCTGAAGAAGAAACTGAACCATCCAATAAGTCAAAAGCTGGCATTTCGGACTCAAGGAGCTCAGCCTTAATTTGAGGTGAAGATTGTAATGAGGATTGCAGTGAGGTAAACAAGGAAGAAGAAGAAGAAGAGTTTGAGTTTGAATCAAACAAAAAGTTTGAATTGGACTCGGTGTCGGTGTTGGCATCATCAATGAACTTGTTGAACCAAGTGTCAGCGTCATTTTCAATGTCAATATGCTGCATTTGTTGCTGTTGAATAGATTCCAACTGTTGGGTCAAGTTTGGTGTAAACAGTGAGTAAGACATTATTGTATCAAATGGTTGTGTGTGTTGCTATTTGACTCAAATTCAATTGGAGTAGGTTAAATAGTGACAACCTGCAAGAACGTTTTAACGCAAACAAAGAGGAAACAAGTTGTAATTTATATAGATTGGATCATGGATGTGTCTTCTAGCGCCTGTCTGGGTTTTCTTAACACAATTTAAGGACAAATGCAACATGATTCAGTGCGAGCCGAACAAAAAATTTTCATAACTCCTCTTCTGAAACGCTGTTGGGGAGCTCTGTTTCTCCCCAATTAGGATAAAAACTTAGTTTTGGATGGTTTGGGGAGTCTAGCTGTACTTGGTATGCGTAGTCTTTTTGAAAACAGTTTTTTAAAGGAGCGTTAGATAGCTATAGAAATGTTTCCGTCAAGACTTAAAGACCAATTTTTAAGCACATCACGATTCACGAAGACAGGCGCAACTCTTTTTTGCGCGTATTTGTCTCTTCTTTTATTAATCAGTTTTTAGGACAAAATCACCTGTATTGCCTAAGCAGCAAGCTAGGTAGTAGACTGTAGGACAGTCTAGGACTCTAGAGTCTAGAGACTAGGACTCCTTTTTTTCTCAGCCATTTGAAAATTGCTGATATAATGATGAGATCAGCCAAAACTTAAAAACAAATTAATATTTGAAAATAGCCTGTGATGGTGAGATAAATCATAATACTAATTTCTAAATAGACTCTCAATTTTCAAAGAATCAGCTGTTTATCCGGATGGTACATACTACTTAGTACTCAGGAGTCTCAGTAGTAAATACTGTCATACTACTGTATACATAGTACATACTACATAGTATACTAAATGGTGTGATACTATTATTTATATACATACTAACTAGTAAAGTCTGGTAAAAGTTTTTCCAGCACATTAGTAACTTGTAAGTACTGAACGTACTGTGTTTAATGTTACGTGTACTATTGCAAGTAATTAAAACTAAAGGAGCAGATCTAAAACTTTAATATTTGATCATCAAAGTTAAATCATAAGTTGAATTATAATGAATATAATTTTTAGCAATAAGTTCTCCTCTTAATTTATATTAAAACCTTTATAGAAAACTGCATTAATTCATGATGTACTGTGTACATTAAAGCTGCGAAATATTTCCCAGGCGAAATTCATTTTGATATTAATCAAGAAACTAGATAACTTTTAGGTTTTGACTCTATGAAAGTTTAGCAATGAGCATTGAAGTTATAAATTGTGATTCACTAATAAGTAGTGATCATTACACTTGTCTCCCTTTGAAATTTTAAATCTTGTAAAAGAGCGGTTATTTTTGATGGTTTCAAAAAAGGGACATTTTTGTGCAACTTACGGAAAAACCTTGTGATTCTTAGATAGACCAATGACCATACACTGTACAGCTAGTAGCTACATAGATATTAGATAGTAGATACTATGTACCACCTAGATACTATGTACCACATAGACCTAGGACCTAGGTCCACTGACCTCAAGTTTCAACTGTCCAGAGTCCAGACTCCAGTGTCCACGGACCACCGCCTAACTCTAGAATCTAAAGTTTAAATCAAATGAGATTTTCCGAACGTTTTCAAGTTTAATTCAATTGAAGTCTGAGCATTGAGCAGTGAGCAGTGAGCAGTGAGCACTGTGCCACCAGCTGACTAGGGTTATTCGCTCGACTGTCGACTTCATCTTCGCTCATTTTGTAGAGTAAATGCGGTGGCTTCAAGCTCGAGGCTTTCAGCATAGTATGCTAGAATTGGGGGTTTATTTATATATATATTACCAACAAATTACCTACAGTACAGCTCCCCTCTATACTCAAGTTTTAAAATCGTCTAGTTCATGAGTACAGACTCCAGAGTCCAGAGTCCTCCAGACTAGGCCAGACTAGTGTAGTAATTTCAAGCACCTAAGATTTGAGCAAGTTGTATTACTAGACACTTACGTAAATTTTACAAACTTTCGATAAAGCTGATTTTCGCTAACAAATTTGACAGTTTTTTTTTTCACTTCACTATGGTAAAAACGCTATTTTTGACAACGATTATGAAGGCCTCCCCGAGTAAATTTTAAAAAACCAATACCACCAATTAACACACCTGCGGTCCTACAGCTACCCAACCATGGTAATACTCATTGATAATTTTTTATCCAAAAATTCATTTAGAAATAAACGATTTAACTCTGTAGTAGTACAGCTCATGAAGTTCTTCAGAATGTGATCAATGTATCAAAGGAATAAATTAGTAAGGTACGGAAATACTGAAATTAGTGAGAAATTTTCGGCGTTATCTAATAATCACACCAGTAGCTGCTGTTCAGGCCTACTAACAATATATACATATTAATGTAATTAAGCTTCCATATCAATTAATCATCAATTCATTTATATACTGTAGCTGTAAAGTAATAAGTTTACAACAGGACGTCGACAAAGATATTGATATTTCATTATTATACCTTGTAGTACGTACTACGTATATACCACATGATACATTCTTTTTTTAAACTCAATTACAGATATTAACATCAGAATGTTATCGTGATCTCTATTTTATTTGATAATCCTGAAGCTTAAACCTATTCCTTTTTCATTATAATGCCTACTACTTAATTTCAGCTTTCCGCTGATGTCATAACATTCAACTAACCATTCATACCACACATAATCATTTGAAACTTTTCTATTTAAATTCAGTTTTATGATCTCATTACTTTCAGCGGGAATCGGTGATTCTAATGGGAAAAAATAAGGAAACCAAGAAGTAACATCCCTGGATTGATCATTTGATTTTTTAATGACTTTTAAATCTCGAGCTACCTTTTTATCAAAATCAGCAATTTTCAAGTTAATAGCTTCAATGTTTGGGTTGAGAAAAAATTCTTGATCCATCCATTGAAATTTAGTGTCAATATTGCATATTTCAGTATCAGTGTATAATCTAGCTTGAAATCCACCTATAAAACCATGAATGATTCCAGAGTGTGGGATTTTAAAAACTATTGAACTTTGACGTTCATTGCTCAAGAGTTCATCTTCTTCAAGTTTTATTCCAAGATGAGTAAACCCCCAGCATGGCTGAAAGTCACTCAACCGTTGATACTTAGCTAATTTGACAACATATTGCTTATCAAAAGAATTTTTAATTATTTTGTTGTATAACAAATCTTGGTGAATCATGGGTGTGTAAACTGGGGCAATCGAAGCGATATAATTATCCGGGATGAAAGATCCAATTTTTTGATCTAGAATTTTTTGTAAAGGATCAAGACACTCGGGAGATAGTTCATTGTCACCAAAACTTCCCAGTAATTCGCTGATAATCAGATGAAATTTCCCATTGATTCTTATCAGTTTAGTGAAATCAAAATCAATCAAATTACCAAACACAATATCTACTTCGAAATTATGTGTTTTAATTCGGTCCCATATTTCTTGTTTGGCATACTCCAGGTATATAACTGCATTGGGATTCTTCTCAATGACAACCAAGTTAATGTTTTCAAACGCCTGGTAAAATGAGCAATCATGATTCGATATCAAATCTTCAAAGCTTTGAAACACACTTTCAACCAAACCACCTTTTCCTGCACCAGCAACTAGAATATTTAGAATTTTCTCAGTGCGGTCATTATTTGCCATTTCAACAGCCAATTCTAAAAGTTTATTGGTCACTGCAGTTGAATATTTACAATACTTGATATGATCTTGAGCAAACACAGAGTAAGTGTGATCATCCAAATTATTTACCAACGGCTGTAATGGGTCTAGTAAAATATCATCATTAGGAGAAATCATACATTCTGATTGAATTAATGTATCTAGTGGACGTAAAAACTTTTGATGTGACTTCAATTTGTCTGAGTCTGTAACCATCAAACAAAAAATTGGATCTTGAGATATAAATTTTTTTATTATGGATTGATCTCGTTGTTTGATAGTCGCAGTTCGCCCAAAATCATGATAGTTTTTGGCAGCTGATATTGATAGAACCTGAACAGGTTCACAACACCAACGATCTATAATGCTCGGTAAAGTATTATCATGAGGATAGCCTTCATTTTGATTTGAAGAGGATAATTGAACATAAAGTTTAAGTTGTGGATTGTAGTTTGCATTTGTTCGTATTTGATTCCATAACTGCCATTCTTTGTGGTCATTACCTTTGATGGTAACCATAAACGATAAAATTGTTTGGCTGTTATTTATCTGTCTTAATAAGGTGTTGACAATTTCTGATATGATGCCAATGTTTTCATAGGGATCAAAATGTTCTGTTGAGTGAACATTGAAGATAATGTTTGAGATACCAATGAACATAGCATAACTCAACTCTTTATGTATTATACCTGTAGCTTCAAAAATTTTATCAAGTGAGTTTATTGGTGTAAGTAAGGCGATAACACGGCTAGCATTGACGTTTGGGAGGTTTAGCACATCATTTAATGACAGTCTTTTTGTCTTGGAATCATCCAACGCAAGCTTCGAGCCACTCTCAAGGGCTCTATTGTTCATCCGGTCATTGAATTCTGGTGCTTTAGATAAATTAGCTGCCTTATATTCAGTATTGGTGATTGGCAAAACGATGTAGTCATAATGGTCTCTGTTGATGTATTTGTCTATGATGGTTGCAACACTAGAATGTGTCAGCTTCTTGTACTTGAGCAATGCAAAAGGTAATATAGCCACATGACCCATCGCTTTCTGTTATCTTGTTTTAAATATAGTTAGTGACCGAGCACCAACTAAAAGCAACGTCCTCAAACCTATACTGTTTGTGCATTATATGTATAAAAAATATTTTTGAAGTCAAAACATCAAATTTCAATTCATTTTGATCTCGTGAAATATTTTGTCTTCTTTAAATTTCTTTTCAGCTTTCTTGATCTCAACAGCCCTGCTACCATGGCCTACAGAACAGCCAGATTACTCACAGAAGCAGAACGTCAGCGTGTTCTTGAATTTCAAGACTCTATTCATTACACCTCTAGGTGAGTTGCAACCACAGATCTACAAGCAAAATCTAGAGTACTAACAGACCAGATACTCCGATGACACACACGAATATCGGTAAGTTCAGTTTATAATCTGCTGATAATAATGATCTAACATATTACAGTCATGTCATACTGCCAAAGGCCATGCTGAAAGTTATTCCAACAGATTATTTCAATGGTGAAACAGGAACCTTCAAAATCCTACTAGAAGACGAATGGCGTGGATTGGGTATTACACAATCTTTAGGATGGGAGCACTATGAAGTCCATGGTATGATTAACTTTTTTTTGGTATCAACAAAGCTGTTTTTGACTACATCATGATAACCATTCTAATCTTTGATCGTTTTACTAACACCACCAGCACCTGAGCCGCACATTTTATTATTCAAGTGAGTTACATTGTTTTTTCCAACTCAGGAAAGTATAAGAATGCCCAATACTAACTTTTAGACGTCCTCTCAACTACGATGGAAAATAGATTTAGCTATACATATCACAAATTATATCAGTGACTTCTCAAGGCACCGGTTCGCACAACACTACTCTGCTGTATACCCATACCGATACGCTTTAATAACACGCTGAAAGTGTATCAATCGCATGAAAACGCGTTTTTTCAGTGTAGTTAACCTTGTCTGATTCACTGTTTCGAAATCAAAACACGCAGCCAAAAATTCAATAAATTTTAAAATCTGTTTGCCACCCATTAAAAGCTCTTGAGTAAACAACAGAAATCACTTAGATGAGCTCAGCTCTTACAGTGGAAGAGCTTTCTCAGTTATTAGACTCTGTTTTAACGGGCCGTCTGATACCGCATGCTTTGTCCACTTCTTCACAGCCCAGCAGCCCCAGCTCTGGTGGTGAATCTGATAAAACACTGAAATTACTAAATATCATCATAAGGCAAGGCCTACATCTACAGTCCAACCCGCCTCATGATTTGACCCATCAACAGTGGACATCCAAATGTGTTTCTTCTATTGAAATCATCTGCCAGTCTCAACCATTTATTCTCAACCAACAAACTGAACCTCCAAACAAACAGATCATATGGAAATACATTTTATCAACTTTACTTTTGCTTCTATCCTCAACAGACCAAGATTTAATTACCACAGTCAAACATTCGATTATATCTATCATTCATTTGATTGCCGTAGATCTGAAATTATTACATTACACCGAGGAAACAAGAGACTATCTCTTGATTTTTTTTGATGATATATCCAAAAGTTTATTGAAAAAATCTTCTTCTCCATCTGCAATGGTTCCCAATCTATCAATTTCCGTTCATACATTTTCCATTATCAGTGATTCAATAGTAAGGGAGAAACTAAATATTGACTCCTCAAATATATATTTTGAGTCATTCATTAGACGGGTTTTCTACATAATTTCTAGTGTATTTACCACAGGAAGTTTAGATGCAATGGACTCTATTGATAATATTTTAGCGTGTTTAATTACTGCAACACTAAACTATGCTGTTAATGATGATGTTCTTGATATATGTAAAATTCAGATTGTCATTCAATGTTGTCATGGATTCTTGAATGAGAATTTGATAAATTTAAGAGTCACTCAATTGACCATAGCTTATACGGCTTTGAAAACTTTCTATAAATGTCTTATCAATGATATTCTTGATCAGTTGAAATTTCAGTTGAAAATTGATGAGGTTTTGGAAATTCTTGAAATTCTAAAGATAGAGAATGATGATTTAACCAATACTTTTATTTTTATGCAATCAGTTCTGAATGATGACCCTTTGAATTTCAGTTTCCAAAATGAGCATTTAGAAAATTTGAGAGCTAAAATTACTGACTTACGTTTCAGAATTAGTTCGCCAATTGATCTGTTGGATCTATTACCTTTCAAGATTGATAACCATGATAACTACATCAATTTGGTTGAATGGATCATTGATATTAAAAGATTTTTAGAAGCAAACTCAATACATTCCATTAGTGATGTACATAAATACCAATTAATTAGTTCAGTTGGTCATTATGTTTGCATAGTTGACCAAACCTATTCTAAAGATTTGGAGTTTTGCACAAAATGTGAAAGTGATGAATTAAAAGAAAAAATCAATTTTAATAGACCCCAAGCATCACAATCAATTGTAATGGCTTTTGAAGTTTTACAAACTTTTGTCATCAGTTCTTTGAATCCTGATTTGAATATTATTTTGTCAATGGCATGTTTGAGTGCAATCAACAAGATCTATTTACATTTCCAACCAATTTCCAAGTTTTCAGAAAAAGACCCCATAACTAAATTTATTGCCAGCTCGTTGATATCAGAAAGTAGAGAGGTGAGACTTTTAGCAGCAAAAACCATTCCTTTATTTCTAGTATCGAAATCAAACTATGAAGATCAAATAACTGATGAAATTTTTACTTTTTTGGTTGATTTAGGTTTACAAGACAAAGACTACCTTTTTGAAGCAATCATTTTTATTTGGGGCCAAATTAGTATACTCTCCGAACAAGAACGTCTCAACCTATCAATTTATAAATTGATCGATTATTTAGGTGCTCAAAATTCTTTTAATTCTTCGTTAGCATTTCATGAACTTTCTGTTGTGGCGGCTTATAAAAAAAAAACTACCTGGCAACTTCTATCACCATATATGCCAGAACTTAGCTTGAAAATTGCAAGACAAATGTTTACAAAGCCTTTGATGGGTCAAAATATTTCCGAGCTAGTTGAAGTTCAAATTAATTCTATATTGGCAAGAACAGTAAAGCATATTGTCCCCTTTGTTTTAACTGATTACAATCACAACATTTTAGGTGAATTGGAAGCAGCAACAGGCATGACAAGATTAGAATTGATCAGCAAACATATTGATAAGTCGGTAGCGGTTATATTGACAAGTGTTCCGAATATCACTAAAAAGAAAATACAAGATATTTTGGCAAATACCACACCACGCTTAAGAAATGTACCATTTGAAACTTTGATCAACGTTTCAAATTGTGCATGGGAAATTTTGAAGAATTTTTCGGATGAATTTTCTAATAAAGTTTTGACGATCAATGCCATCAATTTTCTTTTATCTGATTGTGGAAATTTGCCTACAACTGATGAAAAACATGCACTTGATATGTTTTTTAGCAAGAATATTTTAGGTCTTGCTCAGAAATTTTCAGATGCAATTCATAGTACTAAAGGTTCCGAGCCATATACTGAAAAATTGAAGGCCATCAATGCCATTGAACTTGTTGTCCAAATATCTAGTACCTCGTTAGTTTCAGCACTTCCCCAAATTTGTGGTTGTTTTCAAGCCGCATTGGAGGATGAATATTTACGTAGATCAACCCTCAGATGCTGGAAAATTATGATTAAAAATTTAGAGGAAGTTCATTTGGTCACATTGTTGGATTTATCTCTGGCTGTTGTTTTACAAAGGTGGGATGGGTTTAATGATAATTGCAAGCTAGAAGCAAGAAAGTTGTTGGCTGAAATTTTCAACAAATCTAATGCTTTTTGCATGAAACACATCAATTGTTTTTTTTCATTATCTGGTAACGTTGATTTATTGGATATTCATAAAAAAATTTCAGCTTTAGTTGCAAATAGCAAAAGCGATAAACAGATCAAATATGGTTTGTTGGCAGATATTGCAAGAAGACTGGGAAATGATAATAGATACGTTATTACACAAGCGTTAGCAGATCTAGCGCGTTTTCTGGAACAGTATCAGTCGGATGTTTACACCTCATATTTGTCTAAATCGGGGGTTGCTCCTACCGTTTCCTCTTTGTATGGAGCACTTTTTAATATTTTACACAAATTCAAATTTAATAATGATATCATGATCCAATGCTCAAAATGTCTTGGTTTGATTGGTGCATTGGACCCAACGAAGTTCGAAATCAGAACGAAGAAAGACCACCAGACTATTATCATTCCTTCGAATTTTGAAGATTTTAACGAAATGGTTTATTTTGTTATCAAGCTAATTGATAAACATTTAGTTCCCGCCTTCTGGGCTTCGGATGATCCAAGTAAACAATCATTTTTAGCTTATTCATTACAACAGTTGTTGAAAATAATTGGACTTACTTCTGATAAATGCAATGTTAATAATTTGGATCCTACTTCCCATGAACACCTGCTTTGGTCTCAGTTTAGTGATACTTCGAAGTCTACACTAACACCTTTGTCTTCCTCAAAGTACCAAGCAAAAGAAAGTGAATATACGGCAGTTGAATATCCCATTTATAAACTGGGGATCAAACACTCCAAATGGTTGCCAAAGTTTACTTTAGATATGGTTAAAAGAGTGAGAGGAAATGGCAAGTCATTATTTGGTTATATCTCATCTTTGATTAAAAGTCGCGATTTATCTTTTTGCTCTTTCATTTTACCTTATGCAGCATTGGATAATGTTTTCAATCATGATGAAGTAACTGGAAAGAGTAATGTTCTTCTTGAAATTATGACAATTTTGTCTGTGGATTTAAATTCAATAAATGATTCCTCTTCTGAAGAATTGAAACTTTGTTATAACACAGTTTTTAGCTTATTAGACTATTTCAGCAAATGGATTTTCGCAAGAAAACAGTTGCTCAAAAGGAAAAATATCAAAACTGTTGATCCTGGTATAGCAAAAGTCTCAGCTCTTTTGAGCTCAATTCCTCAGGAACTAATGGCTGATAGATCTGTCCAAGCGAACTCATTTGAAAGATCCATTTTATACATGGAACAGTGTCATAGAAACTCAGCTATATCATTCGGTGATACTACCTTTTATGAAACTTTACAGAAAATGTACGCTCAAATTGATGATTTTGATGCTTTAGATGGAGTGTTAAAGAAGTTTTCCAATAATTCCTTAAGCGATAAAATTACAGAGTTAGAGTATAGTGATAATTGGAAGATGGCTCAGGAATGTTTTGAAGCATTGAGTGATCCAGATTATGGAGGTAATTACGGTAACATTATTTTCAACGAATTGAGCAGTGGTGATGAGTATGATTTGGATTCAAGGCAAATAATGTCATTGTACAACCATGATTTATATGTTCAAGCATTGAACAAGTTGGATTCTTTATTAAATTTAAATAAGAAACCTTTAGATCAGCGCTGGTTAGGTATAGGGATTGAAAGCTCAATTCTCTCAGGAAGAATGAATGATCTATACAAGTGGTTGAACTTGCTAGAAAACTCTGAATTTGGTTTGTTTGATTCCAATGTTATGGTCAATTATAATATTGGAAAAGCAATTGCTTGTTGGTCCTCAAAGAATGAGATTGGTTATCAAAACTTTTTAAATAATGCTTACTCTTTGATTTCAAGTACTTTGAGTGTTAGTACACCGTCTTTAGCCAGAAATAGGTCTACTTTAGTTTTGTTACATGGATTAAATGATTTAAATTTAATTCGAAACTCCACATCTGAATTGCTGTTTGAATCTACTTTATCTTTGATAAACATCAGAAACTGCTATGTAGGAAATGATTTTAAACCTAATTGGATAATTTCATCATTTAGAAAGATATCAGATCAAATATCCAGTAATGATTTCAATAGAAAGGATATTGGTAGAACATGGAATGAATGTTCCAAGTTGGGAAGAAAGCACAATAGGTTGGATCTAGCAACGGTATCGGTAATGAAGTCCATTCAATTAGAAAATAATGATTCTAATATTGAGTTTGCAAAAATCTTATGGGAAAAAGGTGACTCCCAAAGAAGTTTGAAGATTTTGAGTGAGCTGAAGTTAAATAAAGGTGAGAAGTTCAACAATAAAGAGCTGGCAAAGATTCAATTGAAATATACCAAATGGTTAGATATGTCTAACAACAGCAGCTCCAATAAAATTATTGAAGAATACACTGAGGCAATAAAATTATTTCCAACTTGGGAGAAATCTTACTATGCTCTGGGCAAGTACTACAATAAAATTTTAGATATCAAATCAAACCCAACAAACACTTTGGAAAAAATCAACCCCAAGGACATTTCTGGTGATTATGAACGTTCTACGATAGGTTGGTATTTGAAATCTTTACAATGTGGAATCAAGTATTTATATGAGGCATTGCCTAAAGTGATAACTGTTTGGTTAGATTTTGCAGAGCATGTTTCAGAGTTACCAAATGAATTAAAAGACTCTCAAAAGACCACATTACTACACGAGAGACGTAAAAATCTAAGTTTTATACAAGAAGAAATCATGAAATCAGCAGAAAGATTACCCAAGTATTCGTGGTACACTGTCCTATCACAACTGTTATCCAGATTATTGCATCCGAGTAAATCTTCAGGTCAAATTATCATAATGATTGCTAATATTGTTTTACAAGAGTATCCTTCTCAAGTCATGTGGTATATTTTAGCTCAATTCAGGTCTACTCAGCCCGAAAGACAGAAAAAGGCCAAAAAAATTTTAGAGCTATTTGCAACTAATGAAGAGTCAATGTCCACCACCAAACTTCCTGAAAATGAGACCAACTCTAAGTTTTTCCAGTCATCTAAGAAGTTATTTGATCAATTAATTGCAGTTTCATCTAAAAACTTAGGGAAAGCGAAAGGGCAGTTGTCATTGAAAGATGATTTTGCGTTTGAATTAAGTGTTGCGCCATCTTCATTGGTGGTACCTATTAAAACAAACTTTGATATCACTTTACCGGTTTCCACATCATCCATGAAAATTCATTCAGCATTCCCGAATTCCTCAAAGGTTACTATATCAAGATTTGAAAATAAGGTTGAAGTTTTACCATCTATGCAAAAACCAAGGCATTTATATATACGAGGTTCAAATGGTATGACTTATGGAATTTTATGTAAACCAAATGATGATTTGAGAAAAGATGCAAAACTAATGCAATTTACCTCGATGGTCGATCATTTGCTTCATAAAGACTATGAATCTGAGAAGAGAAAATTGTTGATTAAAACTTATGCCGTTGTTCCATTGAATGAAAATTATGGTATAATTGAATGGGTTGAAAATAGTAGAACAATGCGTGATATAATCTCAACTCATTATACTAACATCAATTTAAAATTTGATTTTAGTTATATCCGAAAAATATTAGATAAAGATTGTGAAGTTGAAGAGAAAGCTCATTTATTCAAGACGATGATTTTGGATAAATATCCCCCAGTTTTATATAATTGGTTCAAAGAAAATTTCCCTGATCCAATTTCTTGGTATGACGCAAGGAACAATTATACTAGAACAACAGCAGTCATGTCCATGGTTGGTTATATGTTAGGATTGGGTGATCGTCATGGTGAAAATTTATTGTTCAATCAAAAAGACGGAGGAATCCTACATGTTGACTTTGATTGTTTATTTGAAAAAGGTTTAGAATTAACAGTCCCTGAAAGAGTTCCATTTAGACTAACTCATAATATGGTTGATGCATTTGGAATCACAGGAGTTGAAGGAACTTTTAGAAAATCATGTGAAGTTACATTAAGTTTATTAAGATCAAATGAAACAACATTAATGAATATTTTGGAAAGTTTTATCCATGATCCGATTATGGATTGGTCACAAAAGAGAAAAAGTAATACAACACCACAATTAGCATTAGCAACAATTAGACGTAAAATCAGAGGTATTTTGGATAAAGATGGAATGCCTGTAAGTGTTCAAGGTCAAACAGAATTTTTAATTCAACAAGCTACTTCATTAGAAAACCTTTGTCAGATGTATATTGGTTGGATGGCATTTTCATAATTTTTATGAATATTAATCTAGTGGCATTTATTTATGAACTAAATATTTAAAAAATGATTGTAGACTTATAGCCTTTAAAAATCTCGTTTTGGTAATGGAGGTGGCGCTAGTGGTAAGTTATTACTTTTAGTTGAATTATTTGATTTTGATGAACATGTTGAGTGTTGCCTTGGTGGAGGTGGAGGTGAAGGTAGACCATGTGAGAGTGCTGGATCTTTTGATGCTGTGGATGTGGTAGTTGTAGATGTGGAGGTAACTATTGGTTCATCTAGTTGTAATGCTGTAATACTTTCTGTTTTCGAAGGTGCTGTTGTACTCATTGTTGAACTTGGTGAATGGATTTCATTTTGTGTAGTGGTAGTGTTCAAAGTGCCGCTTGTTACTGCTATTGACTCATCAACTATTTCCTTTGAGTTTTGTTGATTAAAATCTACTAATTCTGCTTCCTCATCCAACGATAAAGTTGACTCTTCTGTAATTAGTTCGACTGGTCTATTTGGTTCATTTGGCTCAATTGATTCAAGTGCTTTAGTTGTCTTGGTGACAGTTAACTGTTTGTCTTCAAGTAAACCTGTAAATGACTTGCTTTTGTCTTCAATCACTGGCTTTCTTCTAGGGAAGTTTACTGGACGATGTGATAAACCTGAGGGAATCTTTGCTGATAAGTTTTCTTCGTTGTTATTCAACTTGGCTGTAGTTGTTGATCCTGTGGTTGTATTTGAAGATCCAGAGCCTTCATTATTGAAACCAGGCATTGTTAGATATGGAGACTTCATATCTGGAGTTTTTGAAGGAGCATGAACATGCTTAATTTCATTGGTGTCAGTTTGAGTTTGTAAATCAAATAAAAACTGTGGAGGAAAACTATGAGCTTGTGGGGCATTTTTCATTGACGTGCTTGAAGCTGAATTTGAGATGTTTGTATCATCTGAATTTAAAGAAATTGAAGTGGAGTTTGAAAGTGATCGCGTTGAAGCTCTTCTTGTTGATTTTCTATTTTGAATCATCTCCGGTGGATTATATACTTTTTCGTTAGATTTGACTTTAGTTGATTTATCATTGTACCATCTACCTATTTTTTTTAATGAGTTTGAAATAGTTTGTTTCGAAGATGAAGCTTCCTCCGATAATGTTTTTAGTGCTGATGTTTTTGAAAATCTTTTAGCAGGAAACTCTGAATTATCTGTATCTTTAATCAAGGTCAATGAGTCCGTTGATTCACTGTAGCTTACACCGGTACCTTCTAGATTGGAATTCGTTGTATTGGAATCTAGATTATCTTGCGAAGTTATTGATAAATCAGTATTTGAAGTTTTTGATTTCAAATTTCTTGATTTAATTGAAAGATTATCAATCACTTTAGCACTAGACGATGATACTCTGAGGTATTTATCATCTTCATATCCATTGTGATTGGTGCCTTGTGTATTACTGTTTTCAAATTTTATATCCTGTTCTTTATTTAATGATGAATCTTGCCAAATACCACCTCTAAAAAATTCATCTGATGTATCAAAAAATGAAATATCATCCCAAGCAGGATAGACCAAAGAGTTGTTGATTGCATCTCTAAACTTATTTTCAATAGCTTTGGTAACAACACTATAAGTAATTTGCCTTTGAGAGACAACAGGTTCAATAGTTAAATCAACGATTGGCTGTGATTCAAACGTATACCAAATTCTACTTGAAGGAGGAGGTTTCATCATTACTATTAAAGGTCCTTCAATTTTGTTCAAAGTAACAGCTAAAAGTAAACTAACTTCTCTTGTTTTGAAGTGAGTTCCTAAGTTGATGTTTGCCTTAGTGGCAACTTGTAAAGATAATTTTCCTGTATATGAGAATTTCATTGTAATTTTAAGGGTTCCATCAGGATTTAATTCTTTCAATTTAGGAAAACTAATAAAGGGAGCTGCATTTCCAACATCAATGTTTTTGATTTTAAATTCTTCTAAAAATCCAGGTTTATTAATTTTAGCTAATTTTTTTAATAATTTAGTACGAACGATATTTTCAAAAAACTTTGTATGTTGTAAACTTAGAAACAATCTTCCAATTAACGCATTCAACCAACGAGTTTGTAATTGACCTTCAGAAGAATATAACGTTTGAATGAGTGTTATTATATTTGAAGTTTCAAAATGTAAAGGATTTGCAAATAAGGATGGCTCAACTAAATCAAATTCGTTGTTTTTTGGAGTAAAATTTTCCAATTTTGTAGCTTTAATCAATTCAAAATACCAATCCTCTTTTTCAAAATTAGTATCAGGATACAAGAAAACAGAGTTATTGTTTATGTTTTTAACTGATTCTAGGTTTGGATCATTTGAATTCAAGTATAAATCTATAATATCATTTGCGCGTTCTTTTTTTTTTAACAGACAAATTGCAGACTTTTTTGTAAACAACGATGCATCTTTCAAATTTCTCGGCCACATTGTAATAATATGAGATGATAACACAATGACGTGTTGCACATCTGTTTGAGACTCATCTTTATATAAGAACAAATTACCGTGTCTTAATACACCAAAAAATCTATTTTTCCTTGGTTTTTTATTAGAAGAAGAAGAGGATGATGAAGGTTTGTCCGTTGTTTCTAAATTGGTAATACCAATATTGAGATCAGTCGATGATTGAGCTGAAATATTTGAAGAATCATTTTTGACCAATTTTATGAATGAATTATATGTGTTTGATTTAGTAGTTTCAGAATCTGAAAGTTTTGGTTCAATGTTATTCAGTGGAGTAAATTCTTTTGTAACGATCATCCAACCTGTTTTGTAAGCCTTCACTCCTGAAGATTCTGCTTCATTTAGCTCTGTAAGTTTCAATTCCTTATCAATGAGTTCATCAAATTCATTGAATTTTAGTGGTTTTTCCTCAATCTTGGGTGGTTGAGTTTTGGAAAAAATGAAAAAGGCAACCACAAGTAATAGTGGTAAGAAAGTTATCCCTCCAGTGATATAAGTTGCTAGTATGAGTTTAAAGGACATTTTGTAAAGATGTCAATATCCAAGGGTTGCACTGCGGCAATAGATCAATGAACTGCTCAATTCGCTCCAATCTTGAAACGGTATATATTTGTTTGAGTTTTGATTCTTTCTATCTAGTCTCCAGGACAAGCGCTGTGGTAAAGAGCGAGTTGTTCGTTGGTTTAAATTTGTTGCTGTTAGAAATTCGATCAATAACTACTTTCACAACAAAATTCAAAACCGGTGTTTTTTATACAAAAAATGAAAATATCAAGAAAATCAGAAATAAGTTATTTATGACGCACTATATACTGGACAGTGGAGTCTGGACATACTACATAGTACATACACTGAATTTATGTGCCTTGATTCTTGATTAATCTTGGATATTAGTACATGAGCCCTTTGTTATGCATATAAACAAACTCCAGAGCCTATACAGTCATACTACAAAGTACATAGTCAATTAAAAACACCAGAATCCAGAATAAGTTGAGACGAAAACTACAAAAATGATAAAATAGTAACTTGTAACGTAAATTCAATTATATACGTTGACCAAAACCTGAATAAACCCCCAAATTTTTATAATTTTTTTTTTTTTTTTGAAATATTTTATACCATATCTATTATAATGTTTGATGTATACTAGTAAACTTCTTATAATAATAAGAAAGCGGCAGCAGCAACACCAGCTAAACCAGCGTTTTGTAAGTTGGCAGCACCACCAGTGAAAGTGGAGATAGTAGCAGTAGTAGCTTGGATTTGACCATCACCAATTTGAGAAATAACTTGGACAGTAGAGTGAGTGGTTTGTGGAGCTGTTTTGGTAGTAGCTTGAATTTGACCATCACCAATTTGAGAGATAACAACAGCAGTGGTTTTAGCAGCTTCAGTAGTGGTGGTAGCTTGGATTTGACCGTCACCGATTTGAGAAATAACTTGAGCAGTTGGTTTTGGAGCAGTAGTAGTGGTGGTAGCTTGGATTTGACCATCACCAATTTGGGAGATGACTTCAGCACCGTAAGCAACGGAAGCAGCTAAACCTAAGGATAATAAAGTGGAAAATTGCATTGTGATGTAGTTAGTTTGTAGTTTCTGAGTGTGCGAATCTATGAAGAATTAAATTAAATCAAAAGAGAAAGGTTTCAAAACAAGGGAAAGCAGCAGCTTTTATAGTTGTTTACACCAATGATCTGAGATGAGTAGCTCACCACTTCAAGGGCCACAAGTGGATGTTTTACTAGCTCGGTTGGGCAACCTGTACGCTGCAGGTGCTCAAAAAGGCAACTTTTTCTGATTTATTAATAGCAACAGCGCCATAAAAATGCTGGGAATTTGCTAGAAACGATCAGAAAACTGTGTGTTTAGCCGATGTTGAAGACCAGAAAACGGGTGCACTGATCAATCCATATCACTGCTACACCATGGAATTGAGTATGAATAGGTATATCTTGAATTGAGCGTGGGATCTGTGTTTTTAGTGCTCATGATCTGCTATTTTTAAACTTCCTAAACATCCAGCTGAAAATTTTTTTTTTTCAATTAATTTGCCTTTGAAATCTCAGATCAGGATTCAGAATGAGTCCATGCGACTCGGTACGGGTGAGCTGTGGAGATTCGAGATACATCAAATTTCAATGCTCGAGTCACAGTGTGGTGTGTCGTTTGACAAATGTCTCACGTCCACTTCTTTGCCTCATATCTCTGGCTTTGCAACACTGCAAGCAGACATAAAACAGCTGCGGTGGCTGGCCACTGGCAAGTTGCAACTTGCAACCAGGCTGCTCTGCCTAAAACTCTATTGTCTTTACGTAATTGCTGAGACAAATTAGTTATAACTAATATTAAATTTCATTAATATTAATAATAATAAATTGATGGCTGGTTGTAACTTGTAACTTGTAACTTGTAAATTGTAAATTAATGTAATTTCACAGACTACAAAGTCTTAAGTTTTAACTACTTTCCTAACAGTACTGAACATTGAGCATTAAGCAATGAGCATTGAGCAGTGAGCACGCAGCACTAGTGGGTTTATTTGAGAAGGGTCTGTTCTTATCTCATGTGGGCTTAAAATTATTCAAATTGAGAAACCTTTGCTCATGATCTGGAGATCTGTGATTCCAGAATCGTTGAACTATAGTCTGTGGAATCTGGATTGTGGAGTCGTGAATTGGAATCATTGATTCGTGGTCAATTTACATTATTAGAGCGAAATTTTTTATGTACAATATGTCAACGACTCAACGACTCAACGGTCCTTCCAAGTTGATACTAAATTCTTTGATTTCATTTAACCATCACTACAGCGAAAATGTTGGCATTCCATAACTAAGCTCTGAACAGTGAACAACCAGCAGGTAATTATAAATTAAGGTCACGACTCACTAGGTCATTTGAAACTTGAATTAGGTATTTTGTATAACTTCTATCAGTATATTTTGTTAGTAGTTACTAGCTTATACACTATAGTTATATGTACAATTTTTCAAAATGATTTAGTAGCTTTGACTAAAAAACAATATCTATAAATAAACTTTAGAAATAAATAACAATCCTGGAAGACCTACTGACTAGTAATTGACCATCAATCCCTTCCAACCAACAATCCAATTATCGGATCCACTATTCTTTCATATCGAGATTTCGGTTTCTTGTACTTCATCAATTCATAATATTCACTCTCATGATCCTCAATCTCTTTTAAACCTGAAACCAAATCAACATCTTCAGGCTTTTTTATCTTAGTACGTTTAAACAACTTCCAAAAAATAAATAAACCAATATCAACAAACACTGCTAAATAACTAAACAAAAAGTTCTTAATACTCCAATGACCATGCAGAAAAACGGTATAACCTCCAATAAAAACCATGGAGAAAGCACAAACAAATCCAAAAATTGCTGTATATGGCTGTCCCCAACTTTTAAACGTGAACTCATCTCTATTCAATCCTTGTTTTTTAACGGCCTTATTGAAAAAAATGAATGTAAATGACATTATAGAGAAGTTGATCAATTGACATGACGTGATTAAATTGATCAACCAATTTAAGACAACTGCTGAATTTTCACTCATTTGCAAGAAAGAAATCATGGACCAACATAATGATAACAAAACTGCAAAAATTGGAACACCATTTTTATTACAGTAAGTAAAAATTTTAGGTGCTTTACCATCTAAAGCTAACCCATATAATGATCTTGATGAGCAATAAGTGTACGCATTTCCTGCACTAAAAGCTGAAATGATCAATGCTCCATTAACAATATGAGGTAAAACATGAATACCCAAATGATCCATTGCAATAACATAAGGACTTGCTCCAGCCCCAGGTCTACTTTCATTAATTGCAGCTGTTAGATCAGGATCATTGTATGGAACTAAAATACCCACACAAAGACATCCACCTAAGAAAATAAATGTCAATCTATAGAAAATTTGTTTGAATGCCCTTGGTAATGTTTTAGAACGTGGAAGAATTGTTTCGCCTGCAACCATTGATAAGTAATCTGGGCCTGCAATTGTATAAGAGGCTTGAATAATACAGGCTAATAATGCTTGGAAATAACCTAAAGAACCTGTGTTTAAATAAGTATTAAAAGCACCTGGATGGTTCCAATATCTGAAACCAAATCTATCATGCTCTGGATTGCCTCCAAGCATTGTAACGAACGTAAAAATCATCAAACCAATAGCTAATAAAACTTTCCCAATAGCTAACCAAAATTCAGTTTCACCATAAACTTTAACAGCAAATATTGAAATCAAAAAATATAAAAAAGTTTGAATAGCTATAGTAATTCCACTTGAATAGTCATCTCTCCAATAATGAATGACTGTATTAACACCAACTATTTCAAAAGGGATTTGAACACATTCTAGAAACCAAAAGTTCCATCCAGCCATGAATTCTAAAGAATCATCAAAACATCTACCTGCCATTCTTATAAATGGTGAATTTATAGGTAAATAACAAACCATTTCTGCTGTAGAAACAGTTATTGCTAAGATTGGTAAACACCAAATTGCAAATCCAATTAATAGAAACCCAGGACCTTTTTGCAAACCATTACCAATTGCAACAAATAATGCAGTACCAATAACACCAGATATTCCAATTAATTGAACATGTCTATTTTTCAGTCTTCTTTTTGTTTGAACAACTATTGTTGATTGATCACTAATTGAAGTTGTATCATTGGTGAAATTAATTTCATTTTTAGTTAATAGATCATTGGTGTTTACATAAATATTCAATTCTTCATTTTGTAACGATGATGATTTTGTTGGTGGTAACGGAACAAACGTATCTTTGATCAATCGCCACATTTTCTAATTTCTTTATCTCAGTGAATGTATGTTATAAGTGGACAGTAGACACTGGATAATATGATGATGAATGAGCGTTAGTAGTGGCTGTGGTTGTACCTCTTGATCAACTAGAGATCTGTTGGGGTTTTTCTGTCTGATATTTATATTCATATTAATTTATAATTGTGATTTTCATGAGTTATAAATACTTTGTTTGATGATCAAAACAGTTCACATTGCACATTAATATTTCTTATAATGGTCATTTTATTTAAAGTGGAAAAAAATTAAACTATGACAATTTTTCAAGCTATGTCAAAACATTTTGCATTTTGCCCGTAGGAGAACAGGAGAAAATGCTTGTTGATGTCTTCTGGAATGTTTGTGGACAGCGATTTTAACTCATTAAACCTTCAACTCATTATATATTGTCAGTCAACATTCAATATCATCTCGTTCAACTTACAACTTACAAGTTACACCTCTGAGCTCAAGCCTTACAAGTCCTCAACTTTTTATATCCGGGGAAATTTGGCACAATAAGTTTTTGAGTTGCCAAATTGGGAGATTCCTGACACTGCCAAAACTAGTCCTGCAAAAACGGTCAATTACAGTAACTCATCGCGGCTCTTTGCAAATTACAATTGTCAAAATAATATAAAATTTCAATTAATCCAAATATAAACCGTATTATAAACCTGTATAACCTTGATCAAACATACTTCCTAAAAAGCTGTGATCCCTTGATAAACCAAACAAATACAAAAAATAATATAAATAACCTATAATTAATACCTTTTCTCTTTTCCTTTCTTCCTGTTAACCTTGAATTGTTTAAGAGATTTACAATAACAACTCATTAGAGGTGATGCCGGTTCCAACCATTTCACTTGCCTTACCAGACTGAATTGCCCTTCTATTTAAGCCCAAAAGCAATCTTCTTCTTTTATTCATCTTTAAGTTGGAATTATTAAATGAATTGTTTAATGAAGAAGGATCATAACGAGTTGGAAATGTTGAAACATCTGGGAATGCTAAATTATGAGATTCGTGAAGTCTGTAAGGTAGCAATTTCTTCTTATTAGTGATTGAAATTTTTTCAGTGAAATCAGAATCTAAATCAGATTCTGAAGAGGAAGATACTGATGAATTTTCTTCTTCTTCTGAGTAGTTGAAGAATTCTTCGAATGATGAGGATGATGATGAGGATGATAATGATAATGATAATGATGATGGTTTCTCATCAATTTCAAATGGTAGTGTTTCAATTGGAGTTCTGTGGAGATCTTTCAAATTCTCATTGATAATTTTCTTGAAAGATTCCTCAATTGAATTTAAATCTTGTGGAAGTTCATATTCATCATCAATTTCTTCCTTAAAATTTGAACTTGAACTTGAATATTTGTAAATGTTCTTGCTGTTTCTGTCTTGGGTATCATTAATCAAATTGTTTTCATCATCAGATTCAAGATCAGATAATGCACTGTAATATTCATCTTCTGAACTATT
This sequence comes from Starmera amethionina, assembly GCA_030573755.1. NCBI lineage: Eukaryota > Fungi > Ascomycota > Saccharomycetes > Phaffomycetales > Phaffomycetaceae > Starmera > Starmera amethionina. Next base: position 38,591 of record JAJMDW010000174.1, read on the forward strand.
AAATAAAGCACCATCCTCTTCATCAGAGTAATCATCGTCATTATCTTGTAATTGATTGAAATTTCTTTTCTTGGAAGTGAAATCAATGTTGTTGTATGGGTTTTCATCTTCGTCAATGGTGTTGAATGATCTTAAAATTGGTTTACCGTCTGTTTAAAATGTTAATATATGAAATTGAAATGATATGTGTAGTAGGGATACTGGAATCAAATTTGATCGAAGTAACTTACGTGCAACCATTGTGACTTGAAATTGGTATTGAAATTAAAGTGAATACTATAGAGTTCTAAATAAATGAACAACTGGAGTAAACTAGTTGAATCAAATGCCCGTTTGAAGCTTAAGAAGATCCGTCTGGCAAGAAGTATAGGAATCACAGCAACTTATATTCTTATACTCGTCGTAGCACTAAAAGAAATTTTAAATAAATTTTTTTTGCACATCGCCTCAACTTGCGTTTTACTACTGTCACATGCAGTTTTTTGCTGTTTTGCACAGTTTTTGCAACTTTTTTTCAAGAAACTGGAGCCTCTGATTTGTTGTAAAAAAAAAAATTGGTGCTGCTAGGGAGCAATTGGTAGTTGCTGGGCCAGTAAGAGTGAGCCGGTTGGAAATCATGCAGTTTGGGCTTCCAATTTTCAAAAACCGTTGGACTGAACTTTGAAGCTTCTCAAAGTTCTACAGAACATGATTTTGAAAATATGTAAGTTGGAACACTTTCAGGCTTCAAATATTTAGTTTAGCCTTTTAAGTCTTAATTAAGTACTTTTAATTCAAGTTTCAAATTACATATGTACAAATTAAATCAAACACCCGGGTAAGCATAGATGATAGCACCACACTGCACATGCCACAGACTATATATAGTATATACTGAAATTATTTCAAAAATCATGCTAGCACGGTGCACCACAAGCTTCAATCTGTATTTAAACGCCTTGGAATTTGGAACTCGTTTAGAACTAGTTAGAACTCAAGCTCAGTTTTTCTGTACTAAGTACTTACAAGCTTAATTACAACTTACAAGACTACTAAGTTCTTAGTTCTAGGTTTCAATTTTCAACCCTAACAAAAGTCTCCGTCATTGCTCAGTCAGCTCACTGCTCACTGCATGCTGGAAAAAAAAAAAAAAAAAAAAACATATTAAAAGTTAAAACCCCTAATGATATAAAAATTTTTCACTCCTTTAACAACTGGTGAAATAATCTTTTGAAGAGTTAGATGGTCAAAAAATTGAGCAGTAAGTTTTTTAATCTAGCATTGAGCGGCGAGCCATAGTGGTGAGCTAAGTTGCTGCCACTGTTTCTATCCAATCACATGATTATTTGCATTTTACCAATTGTTCCAACTGAATATCAATTTGTCGACAATTGCATCTCGTTAAGTTTCAGCCTTGTATGAGTTGATTGTGTGAAGCAGTGCCAACAGTAGTTACTAAGATATACATAGTACATACTAACAAGCAACAGGTGAGTCTTCAGCTTTAGGATACTAGTCTAAATGATGATTCATGTCGACCGGGCGGACATATTGTCGAACTTGTCACTGGGTTTACTCAGTAGTCGCATTCTTGTGTACATTTTTAGAGTGTTGACTGGTTTGACTTGATGAAAGGTCGCTTTCTGATTAATTCTATTTCTTTCAATAATATCAATTGGATTTTCAAACTAACAGTTAAATGTGAGTATTTTTATTTGGGATTTGAAACAAAAAAAAAAAATACACTTTAATGATGATCTTTTTTATTCACACTGTATGAACTTGTGATTACAAAACAAAAAATACTGATTTAATGATTCTGATCTATAGTGTTTTTTTTTTTCATGAATTATTCTCCCAATATTCAAATTTATCCGAGTTTGATTCACTAACTTATTGAACAGAGCTTATTGTTTAATCTTTTGATCTAACAAATTTTTGAATATTACTTTACAACCGTAGCTCCTCTTTGTATGCTTTTCTTTTTCCTCCTAAAGCCTTAAGTAAATCTTATCATGTTCGTCTCAAAAATACATATGTATTATGTACCCTAGTACAGTAAAAAAATATGAAAACTACATATTTCAATTGACAATCATTTTCCTCAAAAATTTTGTCTCATTCATATTCAGCAATAATCATACATAATGATGGTTCTTTCACGATACAAGAAGCTTGCAGTGGTAACTGTGGTATTTTTGTTGATTATCACACTCATCTCCAACTATCAATCACGTTCAACAACTTACTCAATTGATCAAATTTATAATAACTTCTCAAATGCTAAAACAACAAAATTTCAAAATTATTATGCGCCTATATTTAAAGTCTTTGCAAAGCAGTCTGGTAAACTTGATGATATTAAGGTCGTTGATCCTGCAAACTCTAGAGATGAGAAGAAAGTATGGAGTTATAATGCATTAATGGATCATTTAGATATCAGCTCCAAAAAAATTCCAACATATAAAAAAATTCATAAAGCTGTCTACGATGCCATCCCAAAAACATTCCCTATTGATTTATATAGTGGGACAGGCATAGTTTTCATTGGTGGTGGATCGTTTTCATGGCTATCACTTTTATCGATTCATTCTTTAAGAAGACATGGATCAAAATTACCAGTTGAACTAATTATTGCAACAAAAGAAGAATATGAAGTTGAACTTTGTGAAGTTATACTCCCAAAATTGAATACTAGATGTGTTAAAATGTATGAAATTTTTGACTCAAAAACTACACATGGTTTAGATATAAAAGGTTATCAATATAAATCAATGGCACTAATTGCTTCAAGTTTCAATAATGTTTTACTGTTGGATTCTGATAATATGTTAATTTCAAATCCAGACGAATTCTTTAAAGTCAATCCATATAAAGATTATGGACTAATTTTTTGGCCAGATTATTGGTTAAGAACAACCTCTCCTTATTTTTATGAAATTGCTGATATCAAAATTTCAGAGAAAAGAGTTAGAAAGGGAAGATGGCCATTGGATCCACCAGAAGTGATAGAGAAATCAAAATTAAACACAGTTCCTTTACATGATTTCTCAGGTGCAATTCCTGAATATTCATCAGAAAGTGGACAAATAATGATTCGTAAAAATGATCATGTTAAAACAATCTTATTATCATTATTTTATAATCTATATGGACCAAATTTTTTTTACAAATTACTATCACAAGGTCAATCTGGTGAAGGAGATAAGGATACTTTCATTGCAGCAGCCCATAAAGCTGATGAATCTTTCTATCAAGTCAAAGGTGGAATACTGTCTTTTGGTTGGTGGGATAAACATACTAATCAGTATAATGGGGTTTGTATGAGTCAACGTAACCCAGTTTTAGATTACCAAATTTATAGTGATTTCATCACAAGTGGGAAAGATTTCAAAGATTATGATTTAGGAAAAGGTGAAGTTTTCACTGTTCATGCAAATTATCCAAAATTTGAGCCATGGAATTTATGGCAAAGAGGTATGTTGTTGGATTCAAAAGGTAATGAAATTGAAATGTATGCTGATGCTTCATCTTTATTACCATCTCATCAAAGTTTTGAGAAACTTCAATATGAAAAAATGAATGAATTATTATGTGTTGATAAAATTCAATTAGATTTTTATAAAGATAAAGATATGGATGGAATTTGTCAATTTTTACAACGTCATATCAATTTTTTAAACAAAATTCATTAAACTGATCATTTCTATATCACATCATATATCACTATCATCTACAGCTTTTCGTTCATTGTCATTAAATATATACATTGAGAGAATGTAATTCAGAACATTTTAAGATAAATCCTGTTTAAATAACTTCAATAAAATCACGAATTTCTTTGTTGATAACACCAATTCCATTTTGTATTTCATTATTATTCATTCTTTTCACTATTATAACTCTTTTGAAATCAAGATTTATGTAATAAATAAACCAATTTTTAGATAATCTAATCAGCTTTTCATATTCTTCATATTCATCGTCATTGAAAGTTCTTAATAACTCTTTATGTACCAGTAATGATTGTTGTTTTGATGTTAGATTTGTTTCATCGTTCTCTATATTGGCAATATTAGGGAAGTTTGAATATAGTTCTTCATTTAACTTAATCACTGTATAATAGAAAGAATCATTTGAGGAATTGAATTTGAGTTTTGTTTGCCTGCTTAGTTCATGATTTATTTTTTGAAAATGCCATTCTTGTGATTCGCTTATGACTTCATGTTCTTTCACCAAGAAAACTAAATTAAATTCTTCATATTTATTTAGTACCAATTTAAATTTGCCTTCATTTAAGTAAATTGTTTTAAATAATAAAGAATATTGATTACTATTGTCTAATATTGTTTCACTTTCCTTTGGAACATTCCCACCTAACCAGCTTGGTAGTGCCTGTTTTAATAGATCGACACTGGTGTTTATTGTAGTGGTGACCCCTGTTCTTTGAGAAACATCGTTGATTGTATTAAACATTAATTTAAATGGATCATAAATTATTTCAGATCTGTCTTCTGTACTATTACTTGTATGTAAATTCCCATCATTTGGCAATGATATGTCATTTTCCCAATATTTGAAATCATTTTCCGCGTGCGATTGTATCCAGTTCATTAAAATTCTTTCGGATTCAATAGTTAAAGTTGTATCTTTGTACATTATCCCATTGTTCTCCCAATTAATGTGATCATTGTTGACGATGTAAAAATGTTGATACTCAATATTTGATTTCAACTCACTGAGTAACTCTAAATCAAATTTCAAGCTGGAAATCCTAACAACTCTATCAATTCTCTTCAAGAATCCATTACTACTTAATTGTAGCTCGAAATTCTTTATTAATTTGATCAATACGTCATAGCTCAAACTATTGTACAACAGGAAATTTATTTCAATCATCTCCTTTAAACACAATTGGATGAAATCTGCTGAAATAAATGAATCATCAACCATCTTTATCTCATTGTTTTTATTATTACTCAGTTTTGTTAAGTTGATACTTAAAACAAAAACCAACTCCCCAAACTCGTACATAACAATCTTCGAGTCATCTAATTCAATGCAGCTAATCTTGTTTCCATTTAATCCTTCCATGAACAGCCGTATTCCTTCAATGAGACCAATTCGACGCAGCTGTTCTTCTAGATCACAGTTCTCATATTCTATAAAAGAATGGAACAATAAAATATGATCATTACTAGCTATTTTCTCGGTGTTGTAAATGGCAAAATACCTGATTTTGGAGCTCTCCAGCTTGTGGAAAAAGTTCATCCCCTCCAACAACTTTTTCAATAATCTTGAATCTGAACCGTAACTTCAACATTATTTCAAATTTCAATGTAATTTAACTATGTACATACTACATACTTTTCACAATTGAAAGCTCCATTATTACCCGTCCAATAATAAGAACAGTGAAAAAATTAAAAAAATGGCCAGAAAGCGAATATCACTCTTAACGATTACAAGTTACAACACGCAAGCATCTCACGAATTTTCAGAAAACCACAATGGTGTTGGCAGACTTGGGACGCAAGATCAACGATGCGGTTTCAAATGCAATTAAAAGCAGCGATGTCGACGAGAGTTCCATTGATTTGATGTTGAAAGAAATTTGTAACGCTCTGATAGAATCAGATGTCAATATCAGACTTGTGACAAAGCTTAGAAAAACTATCAAGAGCAAGCTTTCTGAAGAGACAGTTGCTGCAAATAAGAAGAAACTGGTGCAGAAGGTTGTTTTTGACGAGTTATGTGCTCTTGTCGACACTGAAACCGAACCATATAAACCAAAAAAGAATAAGACCAATGTTATAATGTTCGTTGGTTTACAAGGTGCTGGTAAGACTACTTCTTGTACAAAATTAGCTGTATACTACCAAAGGCGTGGCTTTAAAGTTGGTATGGTGTGTGCTGATACTTTCAGAGCTGGTGCCTTTGATCAATTAAAACAAAATGCTACTAAAGCTGGAATTCCATATTTTGGTTCTTATACAGAAACCAATCCCGTTAAAGTTGCTCGTGAAGGTGTTGAGAAATTTAAGAAAGACAAATTCCAAATTATCATAGTGGATACATCAGGTAGACATAGACAAGAAAATGATTTATTTCAAGAAATGATTGAAATTGGCGAGGCAGTCAACCCAGATCAAACAATTATGGTTTTAGATGCTTCTATTGGTCAAGCAGCAGAATCACAATCTAAAGCTTTCAAAGAAAGTTCCAATTTTGGTTCTATAATATTAACTAAACTAGATGGCCACGCCAAAGGTGGTGGTGCTATTTCAGCTGTTGCTGCTACGAATACCCCAATTGTGTTTATTGGTACTGGTGAACATGTTCAAGATTTTGAAACTTTTTCTCCAAGAAGTTTCATTTCGAAATTGTTAGGAATTGGTGATTTACAAGGTTTTATGGAACATGTTAAGTCTTTGGACCTGAATTCCAAAGACACAATGAAAAATTTCCAAGAAGGTAAATTCACTTTAAATGATTTCCAAACACAAATGCAAAACATTTTAAAAATGGGCCCTTTATCACAAATTGTCAGTATGATCCCAGGAATGGGACAAATGCTTGGACAAGTAGGAGAAGACGAAACTAGTGGAAGGTTGAAAAGAATGGTTTATATAATGGACTCCATGACCAAAAAAGAATTGGACTCTGATGGACAAATGTTTATTGATGAACCTTCTAGAATCATCAGAGTGGCAAGAGGTTCAGGAACTTCTGCCACTGAAGTTGAAATGATTTTGTTTCAACAAAGAATGATGGCTAGAATGGCTCAACAGAGTAAATCCATGATGAGTGGAGGAGCAGGCGGGCCTGGTGGTATTCCAGGAGCAGGTCCTGGTGGCTTTTCTCCACAAATGATTCAAAAAGGTATGCAACAACTGCAACAAAACCCAGGAATGATGAATAAAATGATGGATATGTTCAGAGGAGGCGCTGGTGGAGCAGGTGGTATGCCAGACATGTCCCAAATGATAAATATGTTTGGAGGAGGTGCTGGTGGAGCAGGTGGTATGCCAGCAATGCCAGATATGTCTCAAATGATGAACAATCCAGGTATGCAACAAATGATGAAACAGTTTGGTCTTTAGTTTTATTGTCTTTTTCAATTTTAGATTTTTTTTTGTATATTAGGAATAATCAATTTACAGTTGGTGTTTATTACCATATTTAATCAATCCTTCATCTAAACTAACTTACTATAGTTTGTTAAAATCATTAGCAATTGACTATGAAGAGTAGTGCAGCTTATTTCCATTTTGGGCTAGTTTTAGCCCGATTTGCTGCTGATTGTAAAAAAAATTAATCTCTGTTCAAGAATCAAATTCAACAATAAATATTACAAAGTTGAACATTTCGAGTGGCGAATCTTGAGCAACGCAAAGCAGCGATCATGGACTACAAGGAAAACGATAACGGGCTTGAAAACTCCCCTGTGAAGAAGCCAATTGGATTCTTGAACAGCCAGGATGGAAATTCCACACCAAGAAGATCTGGTCGAGTGATTGAATCGTTACAGGTGGAAATCGACACTTTGAAAACGGATTTACTGAAAAGCAAGCACAGCAACGATGAGTTGAAGAAAAGCAACGAGTTGTTGAAGGGTCGCAGAGACAAGCTGATTGAACAACTGTCCAATTCTAAACATGAAGTTGACACCATCAACTCGCTATTGCAAAGAAAGCAGAGAAGAATCAATGATCTTGAAACTCAATTAGGTGAAGTCGCTAGTCTTAACGACGATTTGAAATTCAAATACAAGAACTTACAGTCAAATGTTGAAAAGCTAAGAAACGCAGAACTTGAATTGGAGAGAGTCAATACTAGTTATGATGCTTTGGTTCAAACTTTGGCAGATTATAAAAATCATTATTTAACTGAAATTAGTTATTTGAGAGAACAATTGGATAAATTTATTAAAGAGAAGAACGAAATGTTCAACAAGAACATCACTTTAATTACTAAAGCTGATAATACCATTTTTAGATCTCTAAAATCAATCAACATCAGGAACGAAGAAATTGAGTCTGATTCAAAGAAAAAACTAGAACTAATCACGAATAGTTTAAATTCATTAATCGTTAGCAGATACAAAGAAAATGACAATAACATGAAGCTTGTTGAGCTTCTTTTAGATGAATTGAAGATCGATAAAGATGAATTTTTTGAGAAAAATTTTCAAACAAATTTCACAGATTTTAACAAATTTCCAAGGCAACAATCAGATTCGACCATTAAGGTGTCTAAGAGAGAAGACAGAAAAGTGATTAAGAACGACATTGCTTCCAATCATGATAGTGGTAGTACCAACACAAGACAACCATCTGAAGACCGTGTGAATCAACTGACAAAAGAATTGAATGGTTCTATTCCTGCTTCTCATAGAACTGCTTCGGTGAAAAGTTCAAGAAAATCTTCTTATGGCAATACACCACCAGCAAATTTTTCCAATACATCACAGCTAAATAAAGAAATTAGAACTATAAAGTCACATGAACGTTCTAGATCCATAAATAATAACAACTATCACAACAATCACTATAACAATAATAATAGATCTTTTTCAAATAATCGTGATAAGATAAAATCTCCAGAAATTGACCAAAAATCTAAGTTTGATAGACAAGAAAGACCAAAATCTAGATCTGTTTCAAGGGATTTCAAGAATGAAGTTGCTGAACAAACAACGCCAAATGAAAGCTCGAAACCAAAAGAAAATTTAAAGAATTTGAAGGAACAGGCAATTTCAGAATCTAAAAAGGAACAAGATGAGTTGAATGATAACTCAAAAGATAAGGAATTAAATGTTGAAACAAAAGATACATTCAGTGATAAAGAGAGTGAATTAGTTCAACTAGAGGCAGAGGCTAAAAAGAAACGTAAAAGAAAGAAGAAAAACAATAAAAAGAACAACTCTTCTGGTGCCAGCTGATACATTTACAAAAGTTATGACTTAGTTCTTTTTTGTTCTATATATTTAAGATGCATACTAAAATAGATAAATTGATAGATACTTAAATACCATTATAGATCATTGTAAACCATAATTGTCCCGTCACTAAACCCAATTACCAATAAATTCGTGCAACATAACTGCAAATCTCTTCTTTTAAGAGCAATTTTTTTAACATTTATATCTGAAAGATCTTGTTTGTTATAAACTGAAAGGCAGTTTGGTTTTGTAACTTCAGGTTTTATTTCTTCCATGTTGCCAATGTGATTCAAGTTTCCATTAATAAAAGGTCTCATTTTTTCAAAAGTCATAACTTCATTAAAATTTAAATCAAATACTTTAGTTATTCCTGTCCATGATGACAAAATTATATTTGAACTAAAAAATTCAATATCTGAAATTTTACCAAATTTTCTGTCAGTCATTTTGACGATTTGTAAATTTTCTGTCTCTTTATGAACACCAATAAATGATTTAATTGAAGATGAGATTACAATATTTTGTTTTATATCATACTTTAACGATAAAACAGGGTTAGGAAAATGTAAATTTTCAACTCTAATAATCTCGATTGATTTTTCTTTTAAATTAAGCCGTATTGATACAACATGGCCAGATTCAAATCCAAAATATATAACATTTGTTTTAATCCAACACATTTTCATTATAATTCCAAATTTATTATCCTCATTTTTCACTTTGAACTCATCAAAGTGGTAAATTCCGTCATCCTTAACAATTTTAAATAAATCAATTGAATTGAAAATTCTTGTAAACTGTTTTGTATCATCTTCTAAAAATGAAAGATCATAGATATCAAAACTATTAGAGTCAGTTGTATTGGATGTAACTAAATAATAATTCATGATATCCACGTTATTAAAATTCAAAGTGTTAACAGGAATTTCATACACAAGATCTTGCCTTTGGTGGAACAAATCATAAATCTTAACCAAATGATCACGACCATGAGTCAAAATGAGTCCATTGGGCAGTTGTCTCAACGTTATAATTTGAGCAGTGTGAGGTTGAAAACTAATCAATGGTCGTCTCGTGGTGAGATCCCACAGTATCAGGTAGCCTTCTTCATCGCCACTTATCAAGTATGGTTTCAACGTTGTCTGTGGATCAAAAACAATCTGCGTAGCAGTCACTGACAATTTGTGTGCTCTGAGAGTGAACGTCGGGTATTTGAACATGTTTCAGTCGTGAAAGTTGAAAGCCCCAAACTTCAATCCATCTATGTAGTGCAGTGGTGCACTGTGCTGGTAAATGCTTCGGCCTCCAACCGAAAAGTTGATTCCGCTGTGTATTTTCCTGTTTTGACAACTTTTTCAAAAATGGAGAAATTTTGTTAAAACTTCAGTTCAAATTCACCTTGTACATACATAAATCTATTTCTCTCCCCTGTTTGTTTGCACTTTATTTTTCTATATTTTAGCTAGAAAATGAGTCGTTTTGTCAAGAACGCAGGACTTGCTGTTATTACTAGTGTTGCTTTGTTTGGGTACTACGCCAATTCCACTATCTACGTTGGACCATATTTTGAGAAGAATTCATTCAATGAAAAGAATTTATCGTTCAAGGACAAGTTGAAGTACAAAATTTTTGGTTCCGATCAAGATATATCATGTTCCTACTCTGCTAAATTGGTTAATCCACATAAAAACCCAGTTGGTTATGATTTTTATGAAACAAGATTAGATACGGAAACCACCAAGAAGATCTTAAACAAGTTCAAGACCAATGATGCACTATTGTTCGAGTTACAAAAGGGGTTTTTAACTGGTCCAACTTTGTACGTTCATAGATTTTTATTATCCAAGTATTTCAAAGATCAAGGTGAAAACAATAGAATTGCAGGTTTCACTAAAATTGAACCTTTTTTGAAAGATTTAGATATTTCTGAATTACCAAAAACTAAAAAATTTGATTTCCCATTATTACCAAAATCTCAATTAAATTATGCTTGGAACTATGGTGAAGTTGTTGATAATGGATTATTACCAAAAAATTCAATTGTTTATGGGTTATTCCAAGTAGTTGATTACGGTAAAAAATCAAATGGTGGTTACTATGATGTCACGTTTGGTGGTGATGTGTTAGGTGTTAGTGCTGTTCATAGAGTTGAATATGATATTATTCAAAATGAGAAAGGTGAAGATAACTTAGTCATTAGAATGCTTAACTATAGTGTTTTTACAGGTCCAAACTCTCCTATTTTCACAGATAAAACTGGTGGATTACATGAATTCATGACAAGAACTATTGTTCATGATATTGTTCGTACTTTAAAATGGGATGCTTAGATAAATATTTCTGGTTTTGTTGTGGTTTTTTTTTTTTTTGTTTGTTTGTTTGTTTTAACTGATTATGATATACAATTGGAGTTGGTTTAGATCAATTAAATACAAGTTTTATTATACGTTTTAATGAATGAATATATTAATTTAAAACGTAAAAAAATTGTTTATTAAAGTATTACATATCTAAAATTAACTCAAAAAAGACTAAAGAGAATGATTATGTATCAAAATTTCAAATCAAAAATGAGATAACTAATGAAAGATTGATGTAACTAAACTTGCAATCGTATCTTTATGAGTGGTAGAAGCTGAAGTTGTGGTTATTGTATAATGGTGTTGACCTGGAAAAAATCTAGTAAACACAGTTTTATGTGTTGTAGATGTGAATGTTGTGGTTTAGCCTTGGTTGGGAAATGTGATTTAATAGCTGGGTATTCAGAGGTTGTTGATTTTTTTGAAATAACACTAAAAGGTGGTAGAGGATTAGGAGGAGGATGTTCAAAATCATAACCAAAAATTGAATCAGCTTCTGCATTTTCCTTTGCCATTGGAAGTGCTGCTGCTGTTGCTAGTAAAATTGAAGATACAACGTACAGATATTTTATTGTAACCATTATCATATCATCATGAAATTAAAGAACAAAGATTGTTAGTTATAACTTGAAATTCAATGAATGGACCAGCTTAAATCATCATCAAGAAAGTGTGCTAATTTTAAAACAAAGTACACAACGTTCATTTAAAGATATAGAATATTTAAACTCCATTATAAAATGATTTTAATTGTAAATAATCATAGAAAGTATTTTACGTCAATGAATCTGGATTCTGAGTTATAAGATCTGCAGCTGCGCGTTGTATTCGACTTTAAGTTTTATTTAACTCGTCAACCAAGAGCTGAAGATTACATCAACCACAGGAATGTTTGGTTTAAGCTGGTTCAATCTTTACAGATATTTGCCTAGTTTATCAACTAAAACGGTTAACATTTGTATATTGAATATTTTAATGGTTTGGACTTTAAACGTTTAACAAATAGGAATGAAATCTTCTGTTAAATTTGATTGGTTGTTGTAGCTTGCATAGCGCAACTTACAAATTACAACGTATTTAATATAGATTTTTTAATCATTCAAGAATCAGGTAACTTGTAACTTGTGAGGCATCTAGAGCCTTGATGCTTGACGTCTTTTGAAAGCTAAGGCTGTTCATGAAGTTAATACTCATTTTAAAATTAGTATCAAGCGGCAGCCCATTCAAGTACTCTTTGTTGACAACTTAAATATTTATTTTTTTATACGTTTTTAACATTATGGTTTCCTAATCAGGACATTTTAAAGATTTGAAAATTGACACATAAAGTTTCGATTCAAGATTAAAGAATCAAGATTCAACAGTCATATGAAACTTGAATCAAATTCATAACTTATAAGTCATGATATTCTAAATTGATCGAAGTATATGTGTTGTGCTGTTGCTTGTACTATATAATTCATGGCTAGCTCATCATGCATATTCATGATATGTTATAACTTATAGCTAGTACTACTACCTATTACCTAATAGCATAAACAATTTAAAAGACGTGATACTATAATCAGCTTGATGTGGCACAGCTGCAAGTTTGAATATTTAATGCCTTTTGGTATTTTTATATATTTAATAAATGATATTGGAAAAAAAAATAACTAATATTAGTGGCAAGTGAAACAATTTTTCTTTGAACAATAGATTATTTGCTTTAGATTAACTTGAAAATATTTTGCGGCCCGGCGGCGGCGCGCGTAGCTGAGTGGCACAGGCGCATAATATTGAGCTGTACGTCAATGGGACGAAATATTATATTAATGAAGTCGAGACTAGAGACTTGATCTAATAAAGATCAATATGAAAGTTAATTATAAATTATATTTGTAAAATTCAATGAAAATTAACAGATTATTTTCACTTTAAGTGTCATTATTAGTACTTTACAGAAGGGGTAGTCGAACAGCTGACGTTATATAGAATAAAGCAAAATATTGTTATAATTAGGCCAGTACAGAGACACTTACAAGCCCAGACAATATAAGTGAACAATAAGCAATATATGTACTGAAAAGATTACATTTCAGTTTATAACTCAATAATTCAACAATTTATAAATATTTTTCTTGATCAAGGTGTCGTGTCACGACCTATAGAATATATGTATCTCGAATCATAATTTCATCCGTTTATGGATAGTCAGCTAAAGCTCGACCAGAAGCATCAACTGGTCTCAAAGCAATACCAGTTGAATTAACTGAATATTTAGCAAAAACACCGTATGAATAATCTTCATGTTTAACAGGTGTAGCAAATGCACCATCAAATCCAGCATACAATAAATGTCCATCTTTGATCGAAAACGAAGGATCAACAGTTTTTGATAAAACAAACTGAGTTTCATTATTAACAGTGACCCAAAAAGGTGAAAATTCATCTGATTCGTATCTTGATTTTTCTTGAATGACTTTTAAACCACCATTTGGATAAATGACACCATTGAAATAATAAGGATCAGTTGCTGAACCTTTTAAGTATAAAGCACCATCTGCAATAACAACTGGTTGATATTGTAACACGGAACCAGAATGAATTGCAATCAAACCAAATGGTTCAGAAGTGTTTGTAATATCTGCAAAGATTAAGTTGATAAAAAATGCAAAGTTGATTAACAGAATTGAGAAGTTCATTTTCTTTTTTTTTTTGCTTTTCACTTATAGTCATTCAAGTAGCATAAATAAATGTTTGTGGGTTGTGGTTGGTTTATATATGGGAAATCACGAACAATTGTTGTTGGCTTAAGGTTAATTAATTTCCCAAAGTCTTTCTTAATTCTCAACTCAAAACTAGAATCAAACAAATTCATTACTTTTAGATAGAAAAGAACTTTCAAAGCAAATAAATAAACTTCAAAGTTACTATTCTGTAGAGCAATCTTGTATGAATTTGTATTTAAGATAGAAAAGAAAATTGATATTTTATTTCACAATCTCATTTGTTGAAATTATTAGAAATTAAGTTTGTTTATTTTGCTCAGCTTTCTTTTCAATTATCTCATATGATGTTAATTTCATAGCTTTGGCTCTCGATTTTGTTTATGTCAACAATATTTTTAGTTTTTAATAATAAAGAATAAAAAATGAAAGCCAAATTAAAATTTTTCATTAATTTTGGAAAATCTAGATGATTGGTAATCTATTATGAAAAAGCTACATTACTACTGTCATAGTACTACAATGTACATAGTACTACTGCCCAGTGCCTACATATAAATTATGATTACTAAGTACGTAGTACGTACCTTTAAAGTTTACCTGATTAAGTGTACTGACATTGATTCTTTGATTCTTGAAGTTTGAACTTTGAAGCTTGAACCAAACTCAAAAATTACTTTCTTTTACAGAGTCCATGCTCAAACTCGAATTCGAACTCGGCTCCGGTTAAAATGGACAAATCTGCCCTGAACGTTAATGAGAGTTGAAATTATAAATTGTAACTTGTAGCTGAGATTTTAAGATTTGACCGTGGTCACTGGTGACTCGTGAGTCGTGGACTCGTGACTGGTCCGCTAATTTTTAAGTTTCTGATACTTAGACAAGTTGACCGACTCGGTGTTGCTAAAAATATTTTCTATCAAAAAAAAATCCAAGGGTGTTTTCAAAGAGGGTGAACCTTTTAGTATGTAGTACGGTACTACGAAGTTCGAACTTCGAAGAATCAAAATTTAAGTGATCATCCATGAGGTGCTGCCAACATACACCCGTTAGGCTGATCAAGAACCAAAGAGGTGTATTTTGTGGAGAACATGAATGATTGATTTTTCCCAGCTACATTGAACCTTTGACGAGGTTAAACATTCTAATATTAATATTAATTGCCATAAATTAATCCGTAACTCGCTCTTGAATCTTCTACTTTTGAATCTTGATGGTAAATACAAAGTTCCGAGTCCCGACTCCCAATGTTTTAACAAAAACCCCAAGATACCAAATGGCCCTTTTCACAACTTTTTTGGCCTTGAAAGTTGAAACAATACGCTTACTACATACAATGTGTCCAGCCCGCAGATAATTGCAGCCAGACTTGGCTAAAACGGACTCCATTAACTGTCAAACTACCGGCTCATGGCCAATCAACGCACCGTCTTTGCTAAGCTACGGTACATGTGTGGCGTGTACCAAAAAGTAAACTGGTAGCGCCACTCATCAAGAAGTGAGTAAATTGAAGAGTAGAATAAATACAGTCATTCAAAGCATGCTTTAATATAGTTTCAGCTGTTTTTAGCAGGTGAAAAATACAAATAGGAGCTGTAGAGTGCCATAGAGCTACGGAAATTTTTTGTGCTAGTGAAAAACAACGAATTCAGCTCATAAAACGATCAAAAATAACGCAGAATAGCTGCTTGTCTGTGGCATTTCAAATTTCCTTTTCTATCAGAAAATATTATTTTATGTCTGATTTTTTATATATATATAGAGTGCTAGACGTGACCTTTGAAGAATTGGATTGTATGCTCTGGCAGCACGACGTTTGACCAGCGGCAGACAAAAAACCACTTTCACAACCTTATAGCTAGCACCACACAATGGCCAGAAGAACTAGCATCATCCATCCCAAAACCAGATCGTCCACAAGCTCTTCTTCATTAGGATCATCAACAAGCTGTAATGCTAGATCATCCGTTTCATCAGAAAAAGCTTCTTCTTTAATCACAAACGAAACTGTGCTGCTTGAAAATATCACATCTGCAACTACCGCGGAGATACAACAAGACGATATCTTGCAGTTTATCGCTTCAACAAATTTACCCAAACCGAAACTGCTGAAATCTTGTATTCGTTGCAGAAAACATAAAACAAAATGTGATGCATCTGAAAAATCACCAGGTCCATGTTCTCATTGTTTCAAAAAAAAAATAGAATGTAAAATAGATTTTGTTTTACCTCCTCAAAGATCAGATAATTTGAAAAATTTAATAAACCAAGTCTCTAATATTAAGTCTGAATTTGATAGTTTGGAAAACATTTATTTGAATTATGCAAAATCTTTGAATTTAAAAGTTGATTCTTTTGAAGAGTTCAAATTGAAAAAAATGAATCAATTTAGTGTGATAAATGAATCAAATAATGAAGATGATGCTGAAATGAGTGGAAAAAATGACAATGAAAATGAAGATGTGACTAATAAAAATGAAAAGAATGATGATGATTTTGGTGCAAGCAGCATACCACCCAACATTGAAAAAAATGCTTCTTTTGAAGTTATTAAATTATCAAATGGTTCTTTTATTTCAATGAAACTTATACCTGCTTCAAAAGAATTGATAATAAATAACAAGATTATTAATATCAAAGAGTTTGAAAATAGTTTATCAAAATTAATCAAGTTTCTTGAAGTTTTCACAAGTATTTACACAATGAATCAATCAAATCAAACACCGAATTCAAATTCAAATTCAAGTTCAAATTCCAGTGATTCATCAGATGATTCATCAGTACAATCACCATTAACTGATCCCTGCTCACCTAATGATAATTTTTCAATCAATCCAATACAGCTTCCAAAAGATGAAAAGGAATCTATAATAAATTCATCAGATTTAGTTTGGATGGATTTGAATTTCAATGTTGAACATATGTTTCAAAATAATAAGTTTTTATTATTCTTATTGATTTCTTATTATTACAATGGGAACGAAGAATTAACTTATAATTATTCTCAATTTCTAAATGATTATTTAAATTCCTATTATAAGATTATTTCAAATTCAAATAATTATTCAAATAATTCAACTTATTCAAATATTTTAATAACAAAATTGAATTCAATTTTAAATAATTCAGATGGAATTCAATTCAATAAAGTTCAACTAAGAAAATTAATCAACAATGAAATTTTTAACTCAGAAAATTACCTCAAAACTTTAATCAAGTTATTATTTTTGAATTTAATACTGTTTGGAGTTGATGATACTGATTATTTGAATGTAATTAATCAATTCATGGAATTTATCGAGAATAATGTTAATAACAATAGAAAGAAAATCAATTTTGAAAAGAATTTTGAATTGAAATTTTTAAGTTGCTTTATTAAACTGTTTAATAATTTGAATTCTAATGATGGCAATGACTCTTACAATATAAATAATACAATTTCAAACTCTCCATTGTATCTATCATCAACTTCAATTGCATCCAATACTAATATTATTCAAGAAAATTTACAACAATTATGCAAATATCAAAATGAGTATATTAATTTGAACAACTCATTATTTCCAAATTTTTTAGATTTTAATAAGTTCAAAACAAATTTCAAGAAATTCATTGATATATGGTTACCATTATTAAACTCTTCAACTATCAAAACGAAAAACTACATTTTCCCAAAAGTTTTAATTATTGAAATTTTCATAATTAACTGCTTAATCTTTATCAATGAAGGATTTAGGGAATTTAATTCAATATTAATAAATTTTTTGAGTTCTTTTGATTTCAATTTTTTATCAACAGAAATGATTAAACTATTGGAATTTTATAAGCATTCAAGTCCATTATCAAATAACTTACAAAATTTTCAATCAAATCAATTCTATCAAACAGGAAATAATACATCATCAACAAGGGAAGTACAGGAGTTTGATAATTTAGAGATTAAAAATTTATCGGTTTTCAAGAATTATAAGATTGTTAAATTTCTTTATTCAAATAAGAAAAATCCAATTAATGTTAAAATCAATGATATTCAATTAATTTTAGAAAATATTGACTGGAAAATTGAAAGTACAGATGATGTATTAAAAAAAATTGGGGTAATTTAAATTATGTTCCACCATCAACACAAAAACAACCCAAATATTCAAACAGCACACCGACACCAATATACTTTTTTCAATGTTCAGCCCATAAAACTCTACACATCAAAAAGTTTGATGAAATTATTTATTAGTCTTCTTTTTTATGATCTATCTTATTTATTATTTATATAACAGCTTGTGTGATCTCTGCTGGACAGAGATTCTGAAAATATAACACAAAACAAAATGAAACGATTTATTTATTATTTATTATTTATGATTAATTTTTTGACATTCCGATTTTATGTTTTCTTAGTTGTTCAACAACCAAAAAAATGAGTATGGTATTTGGACCCAATCTAACAAAACTTGGAACCCAACCTCTGAATAAAAATTTCAAACCTTCATTTTTAACAGAATCTTTAATAATTTTCAAAAAATGTTCATTAGTATTTGAATTCATAATTCTTGTTTTTAAAACATCAGCAGGAGAACAAATTGTTGTAGCAACTAAACCAGAGATTAAACTTGAAGCAAAAACAGTTGAATGAGAATTATTTTTAAACTCAAATTCATCAATTAAAAAACTTTTTGCGATATCATAACTAACAACTTGAGAACTTGTCATTAAAATTCCTCTAAATAAATTAGTTTCTAAGCCTTTAAACCAGCTTTTAATTCCTTCATTTTTATAAATTTTGATCAAGCCATCAATGGCGTTTTTATAACGTCTATCTTTTTTATCAACACCACTATCATTTTGCATTCTAATATTTATAATATCAGCAGGATTTCCAACAAAACCTCCAAGTCCACCACTAATCATAGAAATTGGTAATAAATAACCCATAGAATTTCTTTTATTAACAGGAACAAATTCTTTTAGGTGTTCATAAGCACCAAATCTCATTAGTGAATAGGTACATTGTCTTAATATAGCAGCACTTAATCCCGAATATAGACCAGTTATACCATCATTTTTAATAATATTGAGGGACATTTGTAAAACGCTTGGTTTAGGCAATGGGGCCGTTTGTAATCTGACTTTAGCTAAATCTAGTGGATGTGTGATAATACATGCTGTTATTCCTCCTACTCCTCCATACCAAAATGGGTATTTAGTTGGTTGTGCTGTGGTTGGTTTTGAAGTTGACATTATTACTTACTATTTATACCAAATGAAAGAAAGTTGGTTAGTTATTGATGTTGATAGAGTTGGAAATAATAATTTCTGTATTTACAAGATGTTGATGCGATATAAAAAGTGAAATACTTTTAAGAATGTTGATCAAGTCTAACGACAGTTTGAACTGAAGTATTGAAGCTTGAGAGCTAGTTATAAATTTAAAGAAATTTTTCTATCATGATTGTTGAATTTTTTCAAAATGTGTTAAAATTGTTAGCGAAAATCTGCTTTATCCCAATTTACAAGAAAGTTTAACAAACGTTTTTTTAGATTTTTTGAAACCAACATATAGGATATAGTACTAAATGGTAATCTACTACGGTTAAAATATGGGACAATATAATAGGCACAATATTGCCTTTGAAGTTTAGTAGGTCTATATAAATGGTTAGTAATGCAACGCATTTAAAAACTTGTAATAGTATTTTCAAATTTCTATTGCCTTTATGGCTTACTAGTGATAAATATTACTTGGTGATATTCTGCACAGTGAGCATTAAAGACGAAGTCGAGCGAATTACAAAATTACAAAACATAATTACAATTTATAATTATTGCGATTGTCATGATCAATATCTGGACTCTTCAAACTCATTTCAAAAAAAAGGAAATGTAGGATTAGTTAATCAACAATCATCAAGACCAAGCCCACTCAATTTCAAAAAATCTCAATTGAATAGCTAAGAAAAAATAATCAAGCAGTTATAGAGTTTATACTGAATATTTTAGGTGAAATTATTAATCAATGGTTTTTGAGCTTGCCCCAAAAACAACCAGATGATTTCCAGGAAAGACCAATGTGAGTATGAAATGCCCAATGGTAAATTATCCCGACACACTGTTATTACCATATGAAGTTTTTTTTTAATCAAATCTTAAAATTCATCAACTGCCATACTAAGGTTTGTCATATTGAAAAACACAAAGGTCTTCAACTCTATTTTCTAGTAAATCAGGAAATTGGGAGGGTTGTAAATAAACCCTTATATTTGGATCATTATCTAATATGGCACGTTTAGGCATTGAAATCCTTTCAACTTGCTTTTTCTTTGGTTTTGTAATGTAGTTATTCACGTGGAACTTTGTAGTGCAATCTTTGTAGTAGAGAGATTTTTTAATTTTTTTATCGTTAGATGGTTTGGCAAGAAGATGGGATGAATTCAAATTTACGAACTGGGATACCTTCTCACTTTCTTCACATGGTTTATTCATGATGATGACAGACGTGCGATCATTAGAGTTTTGAGCTGCCTTTCTTTTGGGGTTATAATGGTAAAGTGGATAATATGATTCGTGCCAGTAATCTTCCATTTCTGCTAAGTAATTGAAGTAGTTTTGAAATCCAGTGTTGGCATTGCTTTTCCAAATCTAAAAGGTTAGTAAATCAAACTTGATATTGAAAGTCAAAGTCATTGTTACATACTATGGAAACAACTTTAGATATTTCATTTGTAGCTCCATCAGAAAAATTCCTAACAATCTTACTTAAAATACTTCTAGCAAGAATGAACCTATTCCGTGGTCTTGGGATATCATTTTCTGGGGAATACAGCTTAACCTCTGATAGTTTTTGATTTTCTTGAGTAGTATTCATGAAATGTCTATTTATTTGAAAATTGGTATTGTTCTTTGGTTTAATTACATATGGGAAAGCCTCTTTGTCAGGTTTATCCGATTTGGGGCTGACATTTTCAAGCATGAAAGTCAAACAACCCACGCATCCGTTGGATGAGGTGTCTGATGTGCCAAACATTTTTACTTGGTGTGGTTGTGATAATATAGAGAACGGAGAGCTCAAGAGTCAAGGTTAAAATAAGTACTCGATTTCTGTTCAGCGAATTGAGGCTACCATTTTAGGTTTAAGTAATACATTATTCCATCAAACTGGACTTACAAGTTACAAGTACTGTCTGAGTTGTCAGAAACTGGCTACATATCTTTCATACGATAAACCATCTTGTCCATCTTGAGATGGTTTGTTCTAAACCTGGAGATAGTATGTACTATGTAGTATGTATTGTGTATCTAGTTAATTTTTTGACTTGAGCAAACTGAACGTGACTTGTAAAGCTATGTAGTATGTAGTACAAAGGTAGTGAACAATTAGCTCTCAGCTGGGCCCTGGCTGGCTAATCGTGATTTAAGACACATAAAAATATTAGAGAGCTCAGAGCATCGAGTAATTACTAATTACTAATCACTGATCAGTATATGTAGCTTACAAAGTATCAATGATTTATATAACTTGGCTTTTCAAGTTTTCGACCCTTAAATTTAATGCGATTAAATTCTCACAGATCATCCAGTACATTTTTAAACAAACTTGAAACACAAATTTTGAAAAAAAAGTTTTTAAAAGAAATTGATTTCATTCTTGAGAGCTTGAATACAACTTTCGAAAGGCAAATGGAAAATGGCTTCCAAAACGAATTTTTTTTTTCAGCAGTCCAAATCAACATTAAACTCCATGATGAGTTTCTGTGAGATTTATACAATAGAAAAAGAGGAACCAGTGACACCACCATCTACTAGAGTTTTGATTGATAACCCATTCAACAGAAACTGCATATTGAAACCTGAATCAGAGTACCACAAACCAGTAGCAGAGCTAGTGAGACATTTTGAGAATTCATTAGAAAAAGTAGCAGTAAGTTATTTCGAGATCATAGTAAAAGTGGATATATATTAACGTTGCAAGAATCTGAAACATTTTTCAGAAGATAACATTTTAAGGACATATGAGTATTTGTTACACAAAACTTTAAGAAACTCAATATCAGCAGATCTTGCAACAGGATTTGATCCAGAATCTTACAGATATAACATCAAACCCTTTGACCTCAAAGAAACTCAAGTTTCTATTTCTAACAATGCCGTAGAGGAACCTAAAGAAGTGGAGTTAGAGCACAAAGCAAAAGGAATAGAGGAAGAGAATTTAGAGAAACTGTTCAAAATCAAAAGAAGGACATCAATACCCAAAAGCTCAAAGACATTTTTGGAGAACGTTTTCAAAACCAAAACGGCCCCAAACAACAAAGAAAGAAAGATAATCGCAGACAAATGTGGACTAACTCCTTTACAGGTTCGCGTCTGGGTGAGTATAATCCATGTTTTAACAGCAGCATGGTTTACTAACTGTCATAGTTCACGAATAAAAGAATGAGAACGAAACAACAAGAGATTAAAAAACAAAAAAAACTACAGCAAAAGCGTAGTAAGGAAGGAAGAAAGTGATTTTTATACAAGTGACTTGATAAAAAACATGCAAAATGAAGTCAAAATAAGTATGAAATCCAGTATAAAGGCGAGGTTGGCGATCAGCCTCCACAATACAAAACCCGATACATCTAATAATTTTGCAATTTTCGAATATGTACTACATCAAATGTGAAACTGTAGATAAAACCATTGAAATGATTATAGCCTTCATTACAATAGGCTAATTACCATATACAAAGAAAAGTTACTCCTCTTCATCACTATCACCATCTCTATAACCGTATTTTCTAATTTCACCCAATCTTTTTCTTGCAGCGTTCAAAGCATTTTCTAGCTTCAAGATTTCAACTTGTTGTTCCATTTCGGCAGTTTTATTTTCATGATTTGATAATTTAGAATAATCAATTTCATCTAAGTCACTATTTGATCTCTTATTTAATAATTCTGAAACTTTATTAACTAAAGATCTACATGCTGAAGTAACATTCTTACTAGCATTTTCTAAGTGGTCTTGAGTTTTTGACATAACATTTGCTTTAACTCTTGAAGCAGCAACCAATTGAGCAGTTGAAGCAGCAACCTCATTTGATGCAACGATCAATTCTTCATGTGAATTTTTGTTACTTAAAACACCATCAGCTGTAGAAATCAAAATTTTTGTTGATCCTGCAACAGCTTTAGCAGCAGAAATCAAACCTTCTGTCCATCTGTTATGTTTTTTATAAAATTGAGAGCGGGAACCAGCACCTTTATTTTGAGCAACAATTTCATTTTGAGATTCAATTGCAGCTGAAATCAATAATTGAATGGCATTAGTGACGGCAATTGCTGTTGATAAAATAGCTTTGTTGATTTCAAAATCAATTGAAGAAAGTGAAGGATCTTGTGGCTTTGAAATCAGTTCATTCAATTGTTTTGAAGCGTTTGCAATAGCTTGAGCTGCTGAGTTCAATTCATTATCAACCACTTCACCTAAATCCGAACTGCTATCAACTAATTTTGATCTCGGAGCATAACTTTCAATTAAATCACTTAATTTTTGTAATTGTTCTTGAACATTCAAATTACCATTAATAACAACTTCAAGTTTTTCTTCATCATCTTGATTTGTTAAATTAAAAGATAATAAAGAAGTCAAAAATTTTTCTGATTCAACAGCAGTGGATCTTGATTGATCAATTAATTCATCAACTTGTAAATCTGATTTCATCAATCTTGTTATACCTTTAGAGTTCAGCAAGACATCAGAAATCGCTGAAGTAAATTCATTAATAGATTGAATGATCAAAGTATGATCACCATTTGGACCGTCAGCAATGAAATCATTAAATAGTTCAGCAAATTCAGTGGCAGAAGAAGAAGCTTTTTCAATAATTGACAATAGAAACTCAGGCGAAGAATTTAGATTTCCAGCTTGCATTGGCGAATCTAATTCATAAACAGAGTCTTGAATTCTTTTAATACCACTTTTTAATATTGAATCCATTAATGAAGTTAGTTTACCTAGATGATCCATTATAACTTGATCAATTTGTTCATCAACAGCAGCTTCATTTTCCTTTTGAGCTTTTGCTAACTCCAATAAGGCGTCATCCATAGTTTGTTGGATAATTTCAATTTCTTCATCTTTTTCTTTCAATAGTTGTTCCATGTTTGGATTGAAAGAACGTGATTGTTCTTCAAGTTTGGTTTTCAAATCATCGATTTCTCTTTTGTGCTGAGCAAAGATAGATGATAGGTTTGAAGACTGGTTTCTTTCAGATTCATCCAATTTTAAAGTCAAATCTCTGACTTTCAATTCTAGCTGATCTATTTCATTATCTTTACCACCTTTTATTTTTTCTAGATCCAATCTTGCTCTATCACGTTCTCTAATCAAACTAGCTAACTCAATATTTTTAGCTTTTAGATCTTTTTCTAATTTTTCACGGCGATCAATGGCTTCTTGAGCGGATGCAGCTTTTTGCTGAACTTTCTTAAATTTATTCAACAAGTTTAAATGTTCTTGTCTTAATTGAGAGTATAATTTAGCTAAAGATTCATACTTATTTTTCCATAAAGTGATTTGTTCTTGCAAGCTCTTAGCCAATTCATCCTTTGATGCTAATTGTTGGGTTGCAGATTGATTTAAATTAGCTAATTCTGATTCCAGATCCTTGACTCTTTGATCATATTGACCTAACAGTAATTGATCCCTCTCATACTGGCCTCTAAGTCCTAACAAGTCCCTTTCAAGCTCAGCAACCCTTCCTTGAGCTTGAGATTGCAATTGATCTCTGTATAATTGTTCCTGAGCTAAACGTTGTTGTTCAGCTTGTTGTTGTTGTTGCTGTTGGAATAACATTTGTTGTTGCTCAGCATACTGCTGTTGTTGTAGAAGCTGTTGTTGTTGTTCTCTAGCCAGTCTTTCTTGTTCAGCTTCAAAATTTGATTGTTGATTTGACCAGAAATCGACTCCAGTTGGTTGTACAGCAATTGGTTGTTGGTACATGGTTTCTTCTGCAGTTGGTTGAGCAGATACAGAATCAAAATCTTCAATAGCCTTTGGAGCACTAGTTGGTTTAGAACCGTAATCATCATCATCACCATCAACAACAGTCAAAACATTTGGTGGGTCTCTTGGTAGTTTTGGAATTGTAATTAAAGACGTTAAGTAACGAATTGAAGAACAATCTGCATAAAATTCAAATAATCTAGCATGTTGTGATTTATAGTGTTCAATTAAAGGTTCCAAAGCTTCATCTGATCCAATTGAAGAATGGATGGCTCTTAACATTGATGTTACAAATTTATAAATACCATAAGATTCTGCAACCAGAGGGACCAAAGCAGAAATTTTACATTCAGATTTGTTATCATTGGTGATACTCGCAAAAACAACTCTTTGGAAATCATCTAAGTTATCTTGAAGATCCATCAAATCCATTACAGCTTGATAACCTTCATTTGGATCTTGAACGGTAACTAAGGACACATACTCTTCATACTCAAAAGTACCATTGAACCCACGATGATTTTTGTGGAAATACAACTTTCTAATTAAGTAGCTGACATACTCTTGAATCAATCTATTGTAATTTCTTGAACCATGAACAGATCTTCCTAAACTTTCGATCCAATCAACATTTTTCATAGCTTCTTTTAAAGCGGAAGGATGTCCTTCTTGAATAACTTTATGAATAGTGATCAAAGCTTTAAATAGCTGAACCTCATCATCCTGAATCGGTAAGATCCTCACTTGAGTCCAAAACTCTTTTGCACTTTTGTGATCCCATGTATAAACAATACATGCTCTAACATGTTTTCTCTTTGGTGCAGTTTCGTCTGTTGAACATGCTTTTTTGATACTTGTAGCCAAGTCTTCGGTCTTCTTGAACAACGACATGCCTGTTCTGTAAGTTAGTACTCTTCACGTTATTTAAATCTGATTTAGAGCCATTGTCATATCTCAATACATAACTTCCGTTATTTATAGGGGTATCAAAACAATAAGTAGAACAGCAAAAAACTATCCATTGTATCCTATCCAAATAAAACAAATTTAGCTAACAATCAACTCACCTCAATTCAATACTGCCTGGTGTTTTGCACAATCCTCTCTCAGCAATGCGCAGTTTGCAATGAACAGTTTAGTCACTCAACTCGCTTGAAATTCTGAAATCTTCAAAAATTATTTTCAAAAATGGACAAAATTCCATTTTTTGCGCAAAAATGTTTAATTCTTTCTTTTGCTGAATCAAGCAAAAGTGGCAGCAATTTTTTAAATTATGCCAAAAAATACGAATTCGGTAATTATAATAAAAAAAGATTTTTTTTTTTGAAGCTCTCTCAAAATTTTCAATGAAAATTCATCATGTTATCTATTTTCGCAACAACAAACATTTTGCAACTGTTGATTTGAAGAAGGAAGCTCCCATCTTTACCAGCCTTCCCATCACTTCTGTCTTGTCTATTTTATGAGCTCTATCGAAAACTTGAAATCTTTTGGTGAGTTTTGAGCACTGTACTTTTTTACTCATTTCTAGAAAATTGCCAGGAAATTCTAACCAACATTCAGATCCTTTCGCCGACACTGGTGACGACGATACTCAACCAACCAACTACATCCATATTCGTATTCAACAAAGAAACGGACGTAAGACTTTAACAACTGTTCAAGGTTTACCAGATGAATATGATTTGAAAAGAATCTTGAAAGTTTTGAAAAAAGATTTTGCCTGTAACGGTAACATCGTTAAAGACGACGAATTAGGAGAAGTTATTCAATTACAAGGTGACCAGAGAGTCAAAGTCATGGAATTCTTAACTTCTCAATTAGAAATCCAAAAGAAAAACATCAAAATCCATGGTTTTTAAATACTTACTTTCTATTTTTATTCCATTGACGTTATGTTTCACTAGCTGCAGGACTTTTTTGTAATTTCGCAAAGTGTCATTGCAAAGCAACAGAAAAACTGCTTCACTGGTTGAAAAGATGTTGATTTTTCATTCTAGTTTTGTCTTGCCATATCAGTTTTTAATTTTAATATTTTTCAATTGATCAGTGCTGATCTTTTTAGGTTTTACTTGTACCGAGTATTCACCCGAAGAGGTCCACTGTGATATTGAAATTAAATAAATATTCTTTATTAAAGACCTTTAGAGTGTAGCTCAGTTACCAGTAACATATATTTATTATTCTGGCTTGCTAATACGCGTACGGCGTACGCCCACATATTATTTTTTTGTCATAAAAATATATGTTTTTTTTTTTTTTTTTGAATATCCACATAATATTATCTACCAACATTAGATAAAGCACAAAATGGCACCAGGTGATTTGAACTTGAAGAAATCATGGCATCCAAGTCTTATGAAAAATCAGGAAAAAGTCTGGCAACGTGAACAAGAGGCTTTACAAGAACAGAAAAAGATTATTGAAAGACAAAAAGAAATTGCCAAAGAAAAAGAGCTTAATGAGTTGAAGGCTTTACAATATGCACAAACCGGGAAGAAGCAAATCGATAGAGTAGATTGGATGTATGATAATGCTGGAGTCAGTGAAAAGTCTACACAGGTGACTAGTGAATCTGAAGAATATCTTTTAGGTAAAAAAAGAGTTGATAATTTAATTTTAAATAAAAGTAATACAGAAGAGAGAAAATTTGGGTTCGATAAATTTTTGGACAATTCTTCTAGTCAAGTTAACCAAAGAGATGAATTAGTTAAGAGTAGAGAAGACCCAATGGTTAAAATTAAACAACAACAGATGAAAAGAATGGAAGAATTGAAAAATAAAAGCAGAAATGATATTCATAGAAGCGATAGACATAGCAGTGATAGAAACCATAGCTCTAGAAGTCACAGATCATCCCATAGAAGTGAAAGTAGTAAACAAAGAGAAAGAGAAAGAGAAAGAGAAAGAGAAAGAGAAAGAGAAAGAGAAAGAGAGAGAGAGAGAGAAAGATATGATAAATACAGAAGTGACAGAAGTGGCAAGGAGAAGTATAATAGGGGAGGAAGGCAAGGACACAATAGCAACCAATATAGAAGCTACAGAGGTGAAAATGATAGACATATTTATAGTGATCGACCAGGTGAAAAAAATCCATAACAACTAGGGGGTTGTTCGCTCGACTTTGCCTTCGCTCATTATTTTGTAGGAAAACTATTTCAAATTATAAACCGTCTTTTGAGGATTGGAATTTGGAACAGTAGTACAATGGTACATTGAACATTCTCTACAACAATCAATTGCAGTCATTTCATGTATTCATTACTGACCAAAAAACTGTCACATAGTACCATAGTACCATACTCAATTACTTCTCAATTGTATGACCGAATATTCTGAACTTTGAAGTACTTCTAAGTTCTAAACCAGGCGTATCAAACAAATTTAATTACCAATGGGACATGTCACATTCAGCTGGTGTACACTGTGCAGTGTGCACTGTCACAAAGCGATAGTTTACTTGCGATACATCCGAAGAATGATCACATAGATTCAAATGTTAGCCTGGGCCCTGTACGGTGCAGTCTAACTTCTATTAAGTAGCTACATAGCTATTAGCTACTAGCTAGCGTTTCCTGCGTATGAATTCTCGAGAGTTTTTTTCACGGACTTTTCGTCTGAAAAATTGTTGCTGACACCAAAAACACCTGTCTGGCAAGCCAGCTGCCATAAAGTAACTTGCGTTGAAACTCTTCTTCTTCTGATATTGATCTTTCGAATGAAAACTTTTAAGTATTCTTCATTCATTTAAAACCGTTCTTTGAGCAAAACCGTCGTTATAGTCAGTTGTTCTAAAGGAAGCACATCATACTGTTATATTGTTAGATCGTTCACAAAGATCTTTTAGATAACACTAAAAATTTACAAATGAAGCCAATAATTATTCGAGCGCTCTTCATTTTACAGTTGTTAGTCTTTGCCAACGCTCTATTCACTCCAAAGATCACGTCCAAAATTTTTGAAGGAGCTCCTCAGGTGATATATTTTGAAGACACATCTAAAATAGCGTATTTGGATAAAGGCTCTGGTGCAGTTTATTTTTCAAGTAACGGAGGTGAGACCTATAACCAGATTGATTTCGAAGGAGTACGTATCAAGTACTTGATTAATCATCCTTTCAAACCATCACATGCATTTGCTATTTCAGATGATCAAACCCATTTCAAAACTGTTAGTGAAGGTATCATTTGGAAGAAGTTCACCACGCCAGAACGTCCAGGTGAGTTATCATCAATTAGCAAGAGCCCATTGATATTCCACGGTAAAAGATCAGACTACATCATTTTTCAAGGTGCTTGCAATTCTGCTGCAAACAGCGATGATTTATGCGAGAGACAATTTTACTACACTGTTAACGCTTTTGATGATACCAGAGCATTGACCAAAGCAAGAGCTTGTGTTTTTTCAGATGCCACACCCGACCTTAAAGCCCAAGCTGAAAGTCTCGTTACTTGTGTTGTGGAAGATGGTTCTTCATCAGGAACTGTGTTAGCGAGATCTGACAACTGGTTTGCTTCCAAAAACTATGTAACTGTGGGTCCTGGTTTGATAACTAATATTGCAACTTTAAGTGCAGGATCTCATTATTTACTTGCAATCGGTGGTCATTTCCAGGACCAAACCTCAACTTCTGTTTATGTTTCTTATAATGGCTACGATTGGGATAAAGTGCAGTTTCCATCTAATGCAGTTTTGAGTGGAGATTTCAAAATAGTTGAATCCACTTCTAATGAACTTTTTGTGGATGTGAGATATCCAGAGTCCAATGTTGGTCAGCTGTATGGGTCCTCGGTTAATGGAAGCTATTTCTACAAGTTATTGGACTACACCAACAGAGATGCAGCAGGGAATGTCGATTTTGAAAGAGTCGATGGTGTCGAAGGTGTGATTATGACCAATGTTGTGGAAAATGGTGCTGCTATGGTCAACTCTGAGGCTTCTAGCGCTGTTATTAAATCCAAAATATCATTTGACCAAGGTTACTCGTGGAACTCCTTAAGAACTGACGGTGGAAATGACTTGTCCTTACACTCAATTGTTCAGAGATTTGCTAATAATGCGGATTCACCAGGGAAATACTACTCTTCCAAAGTCCCAGGCGTTCTGTTAGGTGTTGGAAATACCGGTGCTTTGAAATCCTATGAGGAAGGTGATACTTATATCTCATTAGATGCTGGATTGACATGGTCAAGGACTTTGAATGGTGCACATTTATTTGAATTTGGTGATCAAGGTTCTATCATTGTTGCTATCGAAGACGGTGCAGATACCAATGTTGTCAAATACACCACTAATCAAGGCAAATCGTGGAATCAAATCTCATTAGATGAAACTATACGTGCTAAATTGTTAACCACCACACCTGATTCTACGATTTTTAAATTCATTGTCTCTGGTCAATTGAGCAACGGCCAGTACAAGTCATACTCATTAAACTTTGATGGTTTATACCAAAGAAAATGTGATGGAAACTCTGATTTTGAAGATTGGTTTGTTAGATCGTCTGGTTCAAATGAACCTTCTTGTATCAATGGTCATACTCAAAAATTTAGAAGAAGAGTAAGAGATGCTGATTGCAGAATCGATGATCCTTTCAACGAGCCAACAGTTTCAACAGAGTCTTGTTCTTGTAAGAACTCAGACTATGTATGTGATTACAATTTTGTTAAAGATTCAAATGGTAAATGTGTTCCAGGTCATAACAGTGTCACAACAAAAGGTGCTCAAGACTCTCAATGTATTGCAAATGCTGAATTCTACAAAGAACCAACTGGTTATGTATTGCGAAATGGAAACTCTTGTTCAAAATCAAAAGGTGTCAATTTGCAACAATTTGTTACAAAGAGATGTCCAAATTATGTGAAAGAAACTACTGGTGATGATCATTCAATTATTGATTATGATGAAAATGATAGACCAGATGAAACTGGAAAAGATAACTCCAATCCAAATGAAAGAGAAGGTGATAAACAAAACTCACATGAAGATATGAATGATGGAAGAGTCAAAGTCTCATCATTTACTTTCAATGGTAAAATTGTTAAATATGTTTATCTAGAAAGAGTTCCTGGATCAAGATTGAAAGATGAAACATTGGTTGTTTTGACATCGCATAATGAGGCTTATGTCACACATGATCAGGGATCATCTTGGGAGCAAATTGCACCAGGCGAAGAATTCCTAGATATCATAGTCAATCCTCATAATAATGATCATGTCTATCTATTGTCACCAAATCAAAAGATTGTTTATTCTACTGATAGAGCTGATAATTGGAAGTACTTTAGAACCCCGGCACCTCATATTCCAGGGTTACAACCACTGCAATTCCATGCTAGACACTCTGATTGGTTCATATACACAGGTCAGTTAGGTTGCGATGATTTATCGTTCCAAGGTGGTTGCAGGACTGTAACATACTATACAAGATCTTATGGTAGAAGATTTGCTAAACTCAATGAGCATGTGAAAAAATGTGAATTTATTGGTCATTTGCTAGATCCTACAGATGGACAATTAATTATCTGTCAGAGAGAAGAGAATGAAAATACTATTCATACATCTGAACTTTTAGTGACTACTGATTTTTTCAAAAACACTTTTGAACCATTGAAAGATGTGATTGGTTTTGCTCAATCTGGTGATTATCTTGTGGCTGCCACTGCTCAATTAGATGGAAGCTTGAAAGCTCATGTATCAGTAAATGGTAAAGATTGGAGTGATGCATTGTTTCCTTTCAATTTCCGTGTTGATAAACAACAAGCTTATAATATTTTGAGTTCTCAAACAAAATCAATCTTTCTACATGTTACTACCAATGATAGAGTAGGTAGCGAATTTGGAACAATTTTGAAATCAAACTCAAATGGAACTTCTTATTCATTAGTTATGCCAAATGTTAATAGGGACACATTGGGATTTGTGGATTTTGAACAAATGACAGAGTTAGAGGGCGTTGGTATTGTCAATGTTGTATCGAATGCTTTAGATGCTAAACAAGGTGCAAGAAAGAAATTGAAGACCATGATTTCTCATAATGATGGTGGCCAATGGGATTTATTAACACCACCAAAAAATGATGTTGATGGGAAAAAATACGAATGTTCCGGTAAATCAATTAATGAATGTTCATTACATATCCATGGGTTTACAGAAAGAGCTGATTATAGAGATAGTTTATCTTCTGGTTCTGCTATTGGATTAATGATGGGTGTCGGTAATGTTGGTGCCCAATTAGGCTCTTACCTGGACGGTAATACTTTTCTAACCAATGATGGAGGTGTTACTTGGAAAGAGATTAAAAAAGGGGTTTATCAATGGGAATATGGTGATCAAGGTTCAATCTTAGTTTTAGTGAACGGTCAAGATTCAACAGATAAAATCAGTTATTCAATTGATGAAGGTGCCACATGGAATGATCATAAATTTGCTAACCACTTAGTCAATGTCAACGATATTGCAACTGTTCCTTCAGATGATTCAAGAAAATTCTTGTTATTTACCAAACTACCATCAAGCAAAGGTGATAAATCCACAGTTTACCAAATAGATTTTTCACAATTATTGAAAAGAAAATGTTCTTTGGATTTAGTTCATCCAGATACTGATGATTTTGACCTATGGACTCCAAAACATCCACACCAACAAGACAATTGTTTGTTTGGTCATGAAGCTCAATACTATAGAAAAATTCCTGGTAGAGATTGTTATATTGGTGAGAAATTGAGTGAGCCATATCAAATCATTAAAAATTGTGCTTGTACAAGAGAAGATTTTGAATGTGACTGGAATTATGAACGTGATATCAATGGTGAATGTAAATTGGTTTTTGGATATACACCACCTGATCATTCACAAGTTTGTCGTGAAATGAACTTGGATGAATATTGGTTACCAACTGGTTATAGAAGAATTCCATTATCCACTTGTGAAGGTGGTAGGGAATTTGATAAAGTTGAAGTTGTTGCATGTCCTGGTAGAGAGGCAGAGTTCAGCTTGAAACATAGAGGTTTACATGGTCTCAGCTTACTGATGGTTATAATGATTCCTTTCTTTGCAACTGCCCTATTGATTTACATTATTTATCATCACTATGTTGGTCGTTATGGTCAAATTAGATTAGGTGAAGAAGAAATTGAATTTGATAACTCATCGTTGCTGAATAAATTTACCTCTATTGTTGGATTTTTAGTTGTCACTTCTGTTTCAAAATCATCAATCTGGTTATCTGCTGCCTCAAAGAAACTAACTGCAATCAAGGAATTCATTAAGCATAAAGTTTTCAAAAAATCAATTTCTTTGGATAGATCTAGAATATCAACTGCTGATGAAGAAGCTGATTTTTTGGATGAAGCTAATATCTCAGTTGATTTGGATAATGATGTGCTTGATGATGGCGATTTAACAGAGGCGGAGGACGAGAGAATATAGAAAACCAGCAAACTTGTTTATAGTCTACAATAAATGAAACTTTGAATTATTATTTAATACAATGTAACAGTCTACTCTACTTTATATCTCTTCTTCTTTGGTTCCTCCTCTTCTTCCTCGTCGTCATCTTCACTCAAATCTAAAGGTTCACTAGCATCAGAATCTTCTTCTTCTTCTAAACCATCTCTTTGTGCTTCAGTGTAATATTTGACAGCATACGGAAATATATCTTCACTAAAAAGTCTTGCAAACTCTTCACCATTTGGAAACTCTTTACCTGGTTTAAGTCCAGACCATTTGAAGAATCCAAAAAAACTTTTCATACCAGTTCTGTAATTTTTTTTACCTTCATTTGATTTCTTATCAGTAATTTTAAAAGGGTTTATAGAATCATAAGCTTTTGGCCATACTATCTCAACAGATTGTGAAACTAATCTATCAGTAGCATCGTGATCTTCGTCCTCATTTTCGTCCAAATTTTGTCCTTTTTTGGAGCTGCCTTTAATTTCTTCAGAATCAATTTGTTCAATTTTAAAATGTTTGACAACAGTTTGTGCCGGAAAATCATCCCCATTTGATTTGAAATCAATGGTCAAGCTAAAATCACCTGGATCACTAGAATCATTAGAGGCAATGTCCCACTCTATGTAAAGATTTTTAATTAATTCAATATATTTTAAATCTTGGGCACTGACATATTCAGAGAACTCTGGGTGCTGTGATAGCACAATGTACCAAAATCCATCAATTTTTGCAATGTGTTCACTTCTCTTTTTGTAGATCTCTTGAACGCTTTTTAAACGAGCAATTTCAGCTGCTCTTTCTGCTTTTTCCATTTCAACTTCAATATGTGCTAAGCCAATCAAGGCGTTTTCAATGATACTTGAAAAGATTAGTTTATGATATATCTAGTGAATAGTAGTGAGAAAAATTTGAGATATGTACATACTTTGTATCACTCATTTGTGGACAGTTTGCGTTGCGAATTACTGATTGGAAAACACTTTACATAAAAGTGGTATTTTTTTTTTTCAAGATTTTAATGAGCGATGGAGAAAATTATTAATTATTGACACTCAAACAATTTACCTAAGGTGTAGTAGGCGCTAACAACTTACAGCTATCAAAAATCCGAGTTACTGCTCCACATGAGATCAATTGAAAGGAAATTTTTAAGACAAATTCAGGCTATCTGTTATTATTATCATTTGTATTAATGGTGTATATAAATTCATGATGTTCTTCACCTCAAGACTAACGTCTCGCCCCAGTTCTAGTCATTTCAGGCATTTTAAATGGAACTTTTAAAGAAGCGATCTTATAAGAAGGAGCAGCAGCTTTGGAGATACCGTATGAAGCAGCTTCTTTTGCGCTTGCTGGTTTGATAATACAACCTAAAGCTCTCAATAGATCTAATAATTTGGTTGGTCTTAATGATAATTCCTGTGCCAATGGAGTAACTTCCAACATGAAACCGTTGATGTGCATAATCAATGCTAATAAATAACTTAGCAATTTGTCCTCATGATGTGGATCAATAGTGAAACTACGAGCTTTTGATTTACCAACATGACCTGCTCTGGCAATTGTGAATCTGTCGATGATTCCATCAACTAAAGTTTGAGGTGGTTCATTCAAAGCAGAAGATAATGCATTCTTGTTTGAGAGACGTTTGTTGTTGTAGACACCCATTAATAACGAAGCGTAATATAATAATTGTAATTTTTCAGTTTGAGATTCAGATGTGAATAGTTGCAATTTAGATTTAAGGTAAATAGAATCTTTGTATGGCAATTGTGATAGTTTGTCATTAATATCTTCAGCCTTTAAAATAGACTGAACACGGATTTGTTTGAATTCTTCGTTCGGTATTATAGCACTAATTGGGTAGACATCTTCAACAGTAGTAGCGTCTGGGAAACAAGCTGGAGTTGGTCTGTCATCCAAAACTTTAGTTTTCAAATCTTCTCTACTTGGTAATGTATCGGTAGTTGTTTTAACACTATCAATAATAGCACCCTCAACACCGGCTAATTGATCAGCATCGATACGGTTTCTTTCCATATCACCAATAGCTTTTTTGGCTTTTCTTGTACCAAAGGCTTGACCCAAAGCAGAGCGTTGTTCAAAGTTTTTGACATTAGCTTGTCTAACAGCTGGCCCAGCAACGCTTTTATGTAATTTAGAGACAACAGTTCCTAACATTAAAGGTGCCTTATAAATTTGAACTTTTTGGGTTCTTGGATCATACACGGCAACGGCATAAGAGTTGGCATCATCTTTTGGTACTGTAGCATCGTACTCCAAATGTGAACTCTCACCGTGTAGTATCAAATCATCATGTTTGTTCTTGTAAAAGTTAAATTGCGCATCTTTGGCAGGAGTGAAACCGTTGTAAAAACTTCCAATCGCGACGGTTTGATTTTCCACAACGCCAGCAACGCTAACTTTACCAACTTCTTCTTCTCTTCTTCTCTTTCTATCGCTGACCATGTTTATCAAAGACTTCGGAATCAGCTGGTTTGTCTTTAACAATTGAAGCAGGCAAGCTCATCACATACAAATTAATAAAAAAAATTTTTTTTTTTGGTTTACATAATTTGAAGTCGGAACTGAAAAAAGTCGGGATTGGAAATTAAATACATTTAATCTAAGAAGCTG
The DNA here is from genome assembly GCA_030573755.1 of Starmera amethionina. NCBI lineage: Eukaryota > Fungi > Ascomycota > Saccharomycetes > Phaffomycetales > Phaffomycetaceae > Starmera > Starmera amethionina. The sequence continues at coordinate 74,654 of JAJMDW010000174.1, forward strand.
AGTTGGTGAGAGAGAGTTTCCCAGACACAACAGCAACAGGAGACATGAGCATATTGGAGAAAACACACTACGAAATTTTAGGAGTGGAAAAAGATGCGTCATTTGAAGAAATAAAGAAATCTTACAAAGAAAAGTTATTAAATACTCACCCAGATAAAACCCAGAAACATGTTGATACAGATATAATACACAAGATCAAGCTGGCTTACAGCACGCTGGTAAAGCAAGAGACAAGGAATCAGTATGATGAAGAGCTAGAAAAGAATTATAAAAAAGTTGGTTTTATATCTTCTGGAGCAGGACTAGATGTTTTCAGTTTAGACGACTTCAGTTGTGTTGAAGTTGAAGAAGATGGTGAGATGCTATTCTCCAAGGACTGTCCCAGATGTACAACAGCAAATGGATTTGTACTAACAGAGGAGGATTTGGAAAATAAAGGAGCATCAGATGGAATGGGTGGTTATGAGCTTATAGTTCAATGTAATGCATGCAGTCTTTGGCTGAAAATACGGTATTTTGATTTACAAGATGAAGAATAGAACAGTCGGGTTCTACCTAAAATTATCATCTAGGGCTTCCTATCATTTTGATATATACAAGTTTATATTAATATATATTCTAGTCATTCCATTAACCTTTAGTCATTATCTTCATAATATCATAATCTTTCTTTTTCTGCTTTCAATATGGCATTCAAAGCTGACCCCATAACAGGTAAATCTGTCATTAGAGAAATATGACCCAATTCACTTGCAAATTTGGCAACAACTGGAAATCCTCTTCTTTCTGGCATCAACCATTTATGATGAACAACACCATCACCAGGCCCGTAATAGAAATCATCATATTCACCATTTATTATCCCTTGTTTCCCTTTGACTCTTGCACCTCTAACTGTTGGCACCATATCTCCATAAACAATGGCCATTGGTGGATAGCTCATTTTCGGATCATAATCCAGGCTTTCCAAAAAACGTTTTGTTTTTTTCAAGGTGCGATTTAAGTAATCCATACTATCTTCATAAGAGGTCTTGAAATCATCTTCAGAAGTAGAGTTCATTTGGGATTTACTTCTTTGTAATTCAACCGCGCTTGAAATTGAGTTTCCAAGATCCACTGACGATCTTCTTCTTGTTCTTTTGATTTTCTCTAGCCTTGATTTTGCAACTAAAGGCGATAATTCATAATCAACCCAAGTTTGAGGATCAAAATAATCCAAGTCATACCGTTCATTAGTTTTAATATCAATAAAACAACGACCATTCAATGGTAGAAATGAAAAACTTGATCTCATGAAAAAATTGGCTTCTGCTGTAAGAATTTTTGTACTAAACAAAACGGAATCGCCAAATCTAATTGGACCTAAAATATTTGGACACTCTGAAGGAACACCAACATATATTAAGCCTCTAAATAAAGAAGGGTCTTTCAACATAGCATGATGTGCAACCAATCCACCCATTGAATGAGCAATAACAATTGTTCCTTTTTTAAAATTTCTGGGCTTACTGTCTTCCAGATCTTTTAAAAACTGATATAGCTTCTCAGAGCTTAAATCTAAAGATAATCTCCAATCATATCCAAAATCAAAAACTCTAGTGTTTGGATTAGACATTTTGTTTTTTAATTTTTTACAAATATCAACCGGACCCATATGTGTCATCATTCCATCTGGATGTATATATTTTTCTGCTTCAAGTTCATCTTCATCCTTGGAGCCAAGCAGCAAGTTGATTTTACGAATATTAAAACCCGCTCTCAAAGGAATCCAAACTCGTCTTCCAGTGTTTGTATCTCTTAGTATACTTCCTCTGTATCCACCTAGTATTACAATATCACCATCTAATTCATCCCATATTTTATTTTCGTTCTTATGCAGATCATCATCATTCTTAAGATAATGTATTGCTTCTATTGCGATATTTGGAGTTAATGCTCTCTTCACAGCCCTGAATCTCGAATTATCAGCTCCTTTGAAATTTTTGAACAGAAAACTCTCCTCCACAGTGGAGATAGATTCCTTTTTTTTGAGTTTATTTTTGATTTCTTCTTTGCTTAAGTAAATTTCGTTATTATCTTCAGCTTCTGATCCGGATTTTATTATAGGAAATCCAGATAATTTCAACGAACTGAATTTCGGCAATGACACGGGCAAAATGTTACCACCAAAGGGCAATGTAAAACTGAATATTTTATGATAGTTCTTATAATTTTTCTTCTCAAGATCACGAGAAGTCAATCTATCCAACTGTAGCTTTGTATCATCAAGTGAATGTTTAGATACAACCGCGGATCCACCGATCATAGAGTCAATTCTGTCTGCACTTACATCACTCGTCCCACTACTCATATCTCCAGCATAATCCATTTCATCATAATCCTTGTCATTTTCATACCCGTCATGATAATCTGTGTCAAATAGATCCAATGGTTTCTGTCGCCTCTCCAGGTTAACATTCACGGGATGATCTGCATCATTGTTTCTCTCTGTCATCTGTGATTTGAAACTTCTTTATAATGCAATAAATTGTATGTTATTTTCCAAGCAGTTTTGTATGTTCAATTGCAAAAAAATATAGCCATTAACAACTTCACAGCTTGAATTGGACTTTGCTAACTGTTTTAAAATGTAGCAAATTTTCTGGAGTTTACAAAACATCTACAAAACTGGTAAAGCCACTACTTTTTATGAACATTGAACAATGAACATCCAGCTTGAAGATTTGCAGCTTTTTCTAAGATCGCGGAGAACGACACAGCGTGTGATTGAGTACAATGACAGAAGAGATGTTTTGTGGTGTGGATGTAGGAAGTACCAGTGTCAGAGTTGGTGTATTTGATGAGAACTGCGAGCTGGTGCAGTTTGCTTCACAACCGTTGAGTTATCACCGCGACAAGAGGAACAATAGGATCGTGACCCAGAGCAGCGAGGAGGTATGGGCAGCGTTTCTGAAATGTTACCAAGATGTTAGTGGGTTAGAGCGAGAAATCAGAAGTGTTTCAGTGGCTGCAACATGCTCAATGGTTGTTTGCCGCAAGGATGGGAATGAGTTGGTTCCATTTGCCATAGATTCCGAAGATAATAATCAGAATATTATTTTTTGGATGGATCAGAGAGCATACAATGAAGCAGATGAATTGAACAAAATTTTCAAAGACTCAGGCATATTGGAGTATTATGGTGGATCAATTGTTGCAGAAATGGGAATTGCAAAGTTACGCTACATTTTGAAGCATGTCTCTTCTGAAGTATTACCAGAACTGATGGTGTTCAGTCTTCATGAATTTTTGGCATACAAACTAGCAAAACACATTGAGGCCATGCCATTGGATGTGAAACTCATCGACGGCTTGTGTCTCTCTCCAGATGGCGACATTAAAGGATGGAGCTTGAATTTATTACAGCAAGCCTTATCAAAAAGTGTTCCATTGGGAATATTTGGACATCTTCCTCAAAGCACTGGGAATTATAGTTATCTACTACCACTTGCAAGCACTCCAGCTGCAGCGTCTGCGAATACAACAGTTTGTCAAGGTGTGATTGACTGTTACGCAGGATGGCTTTCATCTACAGGAAAAGTTATCAAAAACACTTTAACTATGGTAGCTGGCACTTCTACGTGTTTCTTGATTGCACATGAATTTAACACCACTTCACCAGGGGTATGGGGCCCTTACAATGCAATTTTGGGAGATGGGTTATTAGTGTCACAGGCTGGTCAAGCAACAACTGGTAAATTGATTGAGCATTTGTTCGAAACACACCCTGCGGCGTTTAACATGGAAAACAATATTAATATATTTGAAGAGATTGAGACTACTATCAAAATTCTGGAACTAAAATCTGGCCAGTCCATTCATAACTTGACAAAAAACATGTTTTTATATGGTGATTTATCTGGAAATAGAAGCCCATACGGAGATGATCAAATGAGAGGTGGGTTTATTGGCGAATCAACAGACACTTCCATCACCGATTTGGCTTTGAAATACGTTTGTGTCTTAGAATTTCTTGCGTTCTCAACAAGACAGTATGTTGAACTATTGGCATCTCATCAAATTCAAAGAATAAGCATTTGCGGTAGTCAAGCTAATAACTCAAGATTAGTACAATTGATTGCAGATGTCACAAACCTACCAGTTGAGATTAACAACGAATCACCATCATTGGCTGGTGTCAAAGGATCAGCGATGATAGCAATGGCTGGTTACAAGGGCATCAAGCTTTCTGATGTAATAAGACAAGTCAACACAGAAGGCGCATTGATTTATCCAAACATTGATAACAAACATCTAGAAAAACTACTTGATACAAAATATCATATAATGATCGATTTTGCACAGACTCAAAGAAGGTATATATCACTTATCAATAACTCAATTAATTCCATCTAATTATCTCCTCATATAACAATTATTCGCTTGATATTTTGTTGATATTTACCCATTCAATATGTGATTTTTGTCTTTCATTTCTTTTAACTCTAAAGAAATGATCAGTATATTTAGGTGCTTGCATAAAAGCTAAAAACTTCTCATCATGTGTAATAACAATCAATTGGAAATTTTTCTGTGATTTTCTTAATTCAATAATGTTTCCTAAAGCTTTAGCTAGTGATTCAATATTATCAGAGTCCAAATTTGTAGTTGGTTCATCCAAGGCAATAACACCACAATTAGTTCCAAAACATTCAGCTAATGCTAATCTAATAATGATAGATGCCAAAACCTTTTGACCTGCTGAACAACGACCTCTCATGTCTAATTCAGCATCTTGTTTCAACATAACAACTCGATAATTATATGTTCTATTACCTTTAGTTCCTGTGTTTTGATCACTACGAATCATGATTGTATCAACATCAGATCCACTATAAGTTACTTTCCATAATTCATCAATGATTCTATTAATTTCCTCCATTTTTAAACTATGGTATTGCATGATAGCGGAATCTAAAGCTTTTGAGTAAGTATTCAAGTCATCATTGATTAAAGTCTTTGTTTTCAATTTAACCCATTCTTCTTGATATGATTTTTCAACATCTTTAAACTCAACATCTAATTCATTTTGAATTTGTTTACCTTGATCTTCTAGTTGTTTAATTTCACCCATTCTACCCGCAAGTTCTGCATTCAATTGAGTATATTGATCTCTCATTTGTTTCGATTTTTCTTGATATTTATCCCTCTGAATTTCTGCATCTTTAATGTTGATACTCAAAATCTCTTGTTCAATACTTGCATATTCATTTTCTAGATTCCTTATATCAAGATTATTTCTCAAGTTTCTTTCTTCATTATTACTATCTGTCAATTTTCTTTCTTGTTCAGAAATTTGAGAATTGATATTTTCAAGGTCAGTCTCCAATTTTATCACCTCATCTGCTATCGATTTTATATCTTTCTTGAAATTTTTTAGAGAAGGCAAATCATTATCAATGAAAAATTCTATATCATCATTTAATCTCTCAAATGTTTTGTAAAGATCGTCTATTTTCTCAAAAGTTGATTTTTGATGCTTAATGGTTTCAGCATTATCAATCTTCAAAATTTCAACCTCTTTGTGAATTATAGAAATTTCTTCATTAATCTTATTTAAAATTGCCTCAGACTTTTCAAAGGATTCCTTTAAACTTGAAAGTTTCAATTTATTTTCAGTAATTGTGTTGATCATATTTTCTTTCTCAAATGTTTCTTTCTTTAAATCACTAATTCTTAGTTTTTTATCCTTGACAGATCCTTCTAGAATTGAATATTCTTTTTGTTTGATTTCTTTATCTTCTAACAATAAATTAATTTCTTGACGTAAGCCTTTCAAGAAATTAGCCTTCTCGGATGACAAAATTTGTAAATCTTCAAGTGATTTAGTTGAAATACCAAAACTCTTCAGTTCGTGCAATTTTTCATTCAATTGAGTTTCAACGTTTTTAATTTCTCTTTTCATTCGATTCATATCTTGAATTGGATTTTTCAAGTTTTGAAAATCAGTAATTTTAGTTTGACAATCTTTCAATTCTTGTTGTTTTTGAGAAACTTGAATTTTCAAAGCTTCTAAATCTCCATTGATTTTGATTTTCTCTAATTCCAGATTTTTCAAAGCCTCTTTATTTGAAATAATTTGATTGACATCTTTAGATAAAGATCTAACAGCAGCAAGACGTTTCTTTTCTTCATTAACTTTATTTTGTAACTCAACTTCAGTACCTGGTTGTGTTACAGATTTCAAAAAATCAATAAATTCCTTCAAGTCATTTTCATTTTGATATTCTCTCTGACATAAATAACAACATTTTTTATCTTCTGCAATTTCAAGAGCTTTTTTATTAATATCCAAAGTGGTGGTTCTTAATTTCAAGTTTTCTAGAGCAGTGTTATAATCATCTTCAACTTCACCTAAAATTTCATCATAATCATCAATATTTTCACCATTCAAGATAGAGTCAAATTTTTTTTGTGATTTTTTCAAAACATCATTCAAACTCAAAATTTCTGTTGTATTATAGTTCAGTAAAGACTCAGTTTGTGTATATTTCTTATTAAGCTCTGATGTTTCAAATTCCAATTTTTTTAGTGTATTTTGTAGAAACTGAAATTTTTCATCAATTTTGGTTTCTAAATCATCATCATCACTTAGCAAATCAATCAGATTTTCCTTCAGATTTTTACTGAAACTATCACCAACTTTCTTTAACGCTTGTTCCTTATATGTTTTTTCTTCTTTTAATAATGAAATTTTAGCAGTCATGTCAGCCTGTTTATGAGATGTTGAAATATCACGATTAATTGATTCAATTTCTGCTTCAATTTTTGATACTTGAACATTTTTTGATTTGATTTTGTTGTTTAAGGCTTCAACATGGTTTTGTTCTCTAAATTCCAGCAGTTTCTGTTCCAATCCTTCTAAAGACGATTTTTCATATTCCAAACTTCCTTCGTTTTGTTGAAACTCATTAATTCTGGTCTGAAGAATTCTATTATTGTTTTCTAAGCTAGTCAAATCTTTTAAAATGTATTCTTTATGTTGAGTTTCTCTTAATTTATTATTTGTAAGTGATTGAAGTTTCTTAGACAATTGTTGTTCTTCTTCAGCAGCAGATAACATAGTTCTCTCAAGATCAGTTTTAGAAGATGATCTTAAGTTTGATAATAACGTATGAAAATTGCTGACAAGATTGGATGCAGCAAGATCTAGATCAAGATTGAAATTTGATTTGGTTAGTTCAATCAAGGATTTTCTTTCCTCTAAATCTCTAAAGTATTTCTTCTCGTTAGATCTAAGTTCAGCTTCTTCACGAATCAAAACATTATAGCATTCCCTTTTTTCTTTTAACTCTATTTGCATTTCTCTGAATTTGATCTTTAAAAGTTCCAGATTTTTAGTGTTTTTATCAACTAACAATTGAAAATTAGCTAATTGATACTGTAACTCTTCATTTGAATCTGGTAATAAATTTGTCGATTCTTTCAATCTTATCAATTGCTCATCAACTGAACGCTGATTATGTTTTAAAGTTTCCAAATGAGAGATAATCTTTTGAAACTCTTGATTTGATTTAAATAATCTGTCACTCTCTTCAGTGACTCTTTTCAACTCTTGCTCCAAAGCATACGTTTCTTGCACATAGTCTTCTATTTGTTGTTTAGTTTTGTTTAGTTTCTGTTTAGTTCTATCAGCACGTTCCTTATCTGCTTGTAAATGATTAACAGATTGTTCTAAAAGTTTCAAATCAACGGTTAAATCTTTCCTAATAACTTTGAGGTTATCCAAAGCTTTTGTAAATTTCAAAGCTTCAAAAATTTCATCAAATTTTTTCTTCAACGAGGCAGGTTCAGATAATGGCCATAGGCTATCATCTTGGTGACAAAAAATGACATAATCTAAAATAGCTCTAGAAACACCCAAAAATGTTGGTACTTGAGTATCAAGTTCCACACATTTGGTACTGATGGTGACCCTTTCACCATGATTAATAACCAACAATTGACCTTCTAAAGTCTTGAAGGTTGTAGTGTTTTTCTTAGTCAATAGTTGCATGGCTCTTGTACAAATCATTCCAGCACCAGAAGCATTAGTAAAGGCCAATTTCACCTGTGCTTTGACCTCTCTTTCACCCGTAATCTTGGGATCGTGTATGAAAGCACCGCCTTTACTATTTGGTGGCAAATCACCAGTGGTGGCGTACTTCAAACATTCAATAATAGTCTTGAAATTTGGTTAGTATTCAAGGGCAGTCAGTGCTTCATGAAAAACAACAACTCACCGTTTTACCAGTACCATTCTGACCCACAATCAACGTCAACGGTTTACCAAACTCAATGGTTTCCTGTGAGTTGGGATCGAAAGATCTTACACCTTGAATAGAAAGCTTTCAATCTGTTAGTATTATTTGTGACCGCGTCGCGCGTTTCCTGAACGTACTTTGTAAAGAGAAGACCTGGAAATCAAAGTTAGTTATGTTTGCGATCAATCAGATCTGCTGTGAAGTAACACACATTGCCGCCTTGATGCTGTCTTGAATTTGCCCTCGCAATCTTTAAAATTTGATGTTTTCTGTTTTCTGTTTTCTGTCTGTATGTACATACATACAAAAATTATTCAATAAATTTTCACCGATTAATTTTGGTTGAGTGTACAGCTTTGGTCGCCAGGTTTGCATGTTTCTACGAGCCTTCTCAAGCAACACACGCACATTCGCAGCACGAACAGTTGAAGCAATGAGTACACAAGTCAACAAAGTCAAAGTCACTCAGCCAGAATGGCATGAACCAGTGACTCAAGTGTCACCTGAAAAACCAGTTTTGAAATTGTACAACACTTTAACCAGAACCAAAACTGAGTTCAAGCCTGTCATTGACGGTAAGATCAAATGGTACAGCTGTGGTCCAACTGTCTATGACTCAAGCCATATGGGTCATGCACGAAACTATGTCTCCATTGATATTAATAGAAGAATTTTACAAGATTATTTTGGTTATGATATTGAATTTGTTCAAAATGTTACCGATATTGATGATAAAATCATCATTAGAGCTCGTCATAACTATCTTTTTGAGAATTTTGTTCAATCTCAATCAAATGAGACCTCAATCAATGATGAGACTCTTTCCAAAATTAAATCTGCTTGGGCAGAATTTGTTAGTAAAAACTTACAAACGGCTGCCTCTAATTCATCTCAAGATTTTAAAAAATGGGTTTCTTCAATCAATTTGGAACAAGAAAAAACTGCTAATCCCAAATTCCCAATGTATTTGAAATCTGCCACTACAGCAATTGAAGCCATTAATCAAGTCTCTATTTTATCAAAAGAAGAATTTTTCAATCAAGTTAAAGATGTGCTAGTTCCTGTTTTAGATAAAGAATTAGGCTCTACAGTCAATGATCCTTTAGTTTTCCGTAAATTGCCAGCATTTTGGGAACAAAAATTTGACCAAGATATGCAGCAATTAAATGTTTTACCTCCAACTGTTATCACAAGAGTTTCAGAGTATGTTCCAGAGATCATTGAGTTTGTTAAAAAAATTATTTCGAATGGGTATGCGTACCCAACAACAGATGGCTCTGTTTATTTTGATACAAATTCTTTTGATAAATCAGGTAAACACGATTATGCAAAATTACAACCTTGGAATAAAGGCCAACAAGATTTAATTGCTGAAGGTGAAGGATCATTAACATCAACTTCAAGCGGTAAAAAATCACCAAATGATTTTGCATTATGGAAATCCTCAAAACCAGGTGAACCAGAATGGGAATCTCCATGGGGTAAAGGTAGACCAGGATGGCATATTGAATGTTCAGTCATGGCAAGTGATGTTATTGGTGAAAATATGGATATCCATTCAGGTGGTATTGATTTAGCTTTTCCTCATCATGATAACGAGTTGGCTCAAAGTGAAGCATGCTTTGATAATTGTCAATGGGTTAATTATTTTTTACATACTGGTCATTTACATATTGAAGGTCAAAAAATGAGTAAAAGTTTGAAAAATTTCATTACAATTCAAGAAGCTTTAAAAATGTTTTCTGCGAGACAATTAAGATTAGCATTTGCTTTAACTCAATGGAACAATCAATTGGATTTTAAAGCTGCTTTATTGAATGAGGTTAAATCTGTTGAAAGTTCTTTAACGAAATTCTTCCAAACTGTTCGTGCTTTGAACAATGACTATAAACATCGTTTAGCTAAAAATGAAATTGTTTCTAAAAAAATTGGTTCTTTAGAAAAACAATTAGCTAAAGATCTAGATCAAGCAAAGGTTGATTTGAACATTGCATTCTGTGACAATTTGTCATCACCACAAGCTATTAAAATTTTATCTGAATTAGTTTCCAAGACAAATACTTATATCATTGAATCTGGTGCTGCAATAAGATTAACTTCAGTGTTAAATGTTACTAAATGGATTTCTAAGATTTTAAATATTTTAGGTTTCAATACTCGTGCCGATCAACTAGGTTGGTTGGATTCAGAATGTTCTTCAGAATCAGACAATGCTGGTAATGCATCTGCTGAAGAAATTGCAACCCCATTTGTTCAAGTATTATCTACTTTCAGAGACAAAGTTCGTTCTGCTGCAATTAATAAGGAACCATACCAAGTTTTTCTTGAAGAGACTGATTTCATTCGTGACCATGACTTACTACAATTAGGTGTGGCAATTGATGATAGAGCAGATGGTCAGTCAGCATTGATCAAGTTTTTAAATGACACTGAAAAGGAAGAGATGATCAAATTACAAAATGAAAAAGAACAAAGAGAGAAACAGAAGGCAGAAAAGAAACTAGCTCAACAGAAATTGAAAGAACAACAAGAAAAAGAGAAAATGGAAAAGGCTAAATTATCTCCATTGGAAATGTTCAAAAACACTGAATTATACTCTGAATGGGATGAGAATGGATTACCAGTTAAGGACAAAGAAGGTGTTGAAGTGACCAAGAGTGCGAGAAAAAAGCTCCAAAAACAATGGGACCAACAAAAGAAAATTCACGATGAGTACTTGTCCAAACAATAAGCTTCTAGCTGCTTAACTTGTGTATAAAAAAATAGTAAATTTAACAAACTTGCAACCGTCGTAGACTCGTAGGTACTCAACACTTTTGTTGCTGAATTAGGAAATAAATAATTCATCTCGTGAAAAAAAAAAAAAAAACTTCTGCATTTACCCGGCTTAAAAAGATTATAAAAGCAAGGTCAGCGCCACTATGAAAACTTTGCAACGTAAACACACAAATAAGTTTGTTCCAGAGAAGTTTACAAGTAAATCATTGTATACACAGCCAGACCGTAATTGTAAACATACCAGCAGTTGAAGCACACAGGCAACATATCATTTTAATCCTTAGATTGAGTTATTAACTTTTCCAGTAACAGTACTTGAATAATAATATTAAATTCAAAGTTAAAATTAAAACTCGAGTAATTGTCAATTGAGAATTCCCACTATAGTTCGAGTAATTCATAATTTTACCAAAAAATAATTTCAACAAACAAAAGAGAAAAGTCACTCACACAAACCATAAAACAATTAAAAAATGTCCTCAGTGAAAGATGAGTTTGTAGCCATCTTAAATGAGCTTAATAAAACTAAAAATGGTATTTCTGGTGTTCGTATTAAAAAGTTAACACAACTCGCAGTTGATAATGTTCAAATTGAGCACGAGCTAATCAATGAAGCACAAAAGCATTTAAATACTACTAATTTTAAACTTGGTGCTTTATATGTTATCGATTCAATTTCTAGAGCGTATCATGAACAAGCTGTAAAATTAGGTGAAACCATTGGTCCTGATTCTAGAAGAGGAACATATGGTGGTGCATTGAACAATATCAACGGGTTGATTGCTGCTGACGTTGATTTAGTCATGAAAGAAATTAATGAAGAACAAAAAGAAAAACTAGGTAAATTATTAAATATCTGGATCAAATCAGGTACTTTTGATTCATCAGTAATCAAACCATTAAAAGAGAAATACTATGGAGGCGAGACATCTTCAGCATCTAGTTCCAATACATCAGCTAGTGCTACAACACCAGCTGCCACTAGTAATCTAGCAGCACCATCTAACAATATGGATTTATTGAAAAACATAGCTTCATTAGCTAACAACAGTGCTTCTCCAACTCCACAACCAGCGGCACTAGTTCCACCTATCACTCAAACTCTTCAACCTCCACAACCACCAGCAGGTTTACCAAATTTAGCAGGATTATCCTCAACTGATCCAAGTGTTCAACAAGCTGCTTTATTTCAAATGTTATCAGCAATGCAGGCATCAGGTCAATTACCAGTAGTTTCTCAGCAACCAGTTCAACCAGTCCAACCAATTCAACCAATTCAACCAATTCAACAATCCCCATTCCCTCCTCAAGCACAATCTTCAGGTCCTGCTCAACCACATTTCAATAATCGTGGTTTTAATATGGGTGTTTCTCAAAAAGAAGCTTTCCAAAATTTTAGAAGTGAGAACAGAAATGGCGGTGATTTCTCAAGAAGAAGAGGTAGATCTAGATCACCAACTAGAAGACATGATGGTCCTCTGAAACCAAATAGAAATGTTCAATCAAGTACTAATCAATATGGTGAAAGAAATATTCCAGGTACTCCACATTATAGAGAGAAATTTGTTAGTTTTGATGAATCGTTACCAAGTGGATCTATTAAAGTTTTAAGTCGTACATTATTTCTCGGAGGTGTTCCAAATTATATGGATGAAAAAGAATTAGCCTCAGTTTTAAGACCTTATGCTGAAGTTCAAAGTGTTATTCTAAATAGTGAACGTAAACATGCTTTTGTTAAAGTTTATTCAAGAGCAGAAGCAGAAACTGTTATTTCGAGCTTCAATAAGAATGGTGAATTAAGTTTAAGAACAAGATGGGGTGTTGGTTTTGGACCTCGTGATTGTTGTGATTATCAACATGGTATTTCAGTTATTCCATTAGCAAGATTAACCGATGCTGATAAACGTTGGATCAATCTAGCCGAGTGGGGTGGAATTGGTGAACGACCATTAGTTCCAGGTCTTGTTATGGATGAACCAGATATTGAAATTGGTGAAGGTGTTTCTTCTAAAGCTATCTCCAAGAAAATGCCAACTGATGGTTCAAGAAATGGTCCAAGATCAACAAAACCTGGTGAACCTGATGATATGTACACTGATCCATTAAGTAGTGCAAACTTACCTTCTTTCATGCAAGGTAACAGCAATAAAGCCAATCCTTTGGCTGGTTTATTCGACCAAGCCCAGAAACAAGAGCCACAACAAACTACTCCTACTCCTGCTCCTGCTATTTCAATTGGAGGTGCTGATAACAATAATGCTCAATTATCAAACTTGATGGCGTTCTTGCAACAACAAAAGAAGTGATTTTTAGATTCAAAGCTCAATTACTGTATATTTAATTAATGAAACATTTTTCTTAAATAAATCACGTAGCATCTCTGAAACTCTCCTCAAAAGTGTTTTGAGTCTTGAGTCTTAACTCATTAATGATTTCACAAGTTCATCAAATTCCCAATATTACATTACCCGCCCTTGTTTTCTTCAATTCAAAAATTTTCAGAAAATCTTTCAGAGTGAAAAATCGTTAAAATAAAAACACAGTTTAGTTGAAGTAGTAGCAGCAGCGATGAGTTCTTTCTTGAGAAGTAAATAACATCAAGTTAAACTATTTTGGCTAAAAAACTAACTCTTTGTTTAGGTACTGTGAGAACTTACACCACAACAACAGCAGCAGCAGCAGCATCAGCAGAGTCCAATGCAGAGGTTGGAGTAAAACCAATTATCAAAGCTGGTATATTATTGTCCCGTCATCCTATTGTCACCAGAGACGAACCTTTAACAGAGAAAATTTATCATGCTTACCAAGGAGAACTGGAACGTAGACTTATGTGGACTTTCCCAACATGGTACTATTTCAAACCTGGCTCTGTGGCACTTTTGAATTTTCTTAAACATCAAAGACATCCAATGTCCAAACAACCAAATGTCAAATTTCCAAAAGGCAGACCTGATATTAGAAGTAACAGAGATAGAAGAACAAAGCAAGATTTAAGAGTTCCACCAAAAGAACTAGATTTATCAGATCCAAATGATATGGCAAGACCTATTGTTCCAAATTCAAGAATCACTAAGGCTGATGAAACAAATGATACTAAATCTTTAGAAAGAAAATTACCAAGAACTTTATTTTTGTTGGTGAAAGATTCAACTTCTGGATTTTGGGAATTTCCATCATTTGATTTAAAACCAAAAGAACCTTTACATATTGCAGCAGAAAGAGGATTAAGAGAATTAGGAGGCGAAGGAATTAATACATGGACTGTTTCTAATACACCAAATGCTGTTATCGACAAAAACTTCACAGACGAATTTGATTTCAAATTTAAAGCAAAGGAAGAATTTAAGAAATTATCTAGAGCTGAGCCATCAAAAGTTCCTGAATTTGAAGCTGATATGCAAAAGAAAATTGATGACTTTATTGCAAATCAACCAAAACAAAACACTTTAACATTTTTGATTAAATCACGTATATTGTCTGGTCAATTTAAACCAATTGATAATAAAATTGTTTCTGATTATGGTTGGTTTACAAAACAAGAAATTGCAGAACTTACTGAAGGTAGATTGAAAATTTTCAATTCCATACTTTCAGAGAATTAGAGAGAAAATAAAAATAAATAAACAGGAAAAATACATGTATATATTTTAGTTTCATAAAATTCCACCATCAAAAATAATAAAATAGAGCCATCAAAATTCATTCAAAATTTGTTTGTAAAAATTTACCTTTATTTATTAAACTGGTTAACTTCTTGATCTCACACCAATAACAACATCACCATCATGAGAAGAATAAAGAACTGTAGTTCTTATAGGACAGAATTTCAGTATCGGAGATGAATCTCTTCCTGGTCTTGATCTTGGGTAATCAATAACAAAACATTGATCTGAAGTTCTATATATTCTTGAAGGTGTTCCATTTTCATAAGTCACTGATAGATATGTACCGTCTCTTGTAATATCAACACTTGAAATTGGTTCATCGATATCAGAAATTGTTTTAACACAAGTCAAAGTTTTCAAATCCCAAAATGAAACAACACCTTCATTACTTCCACAGATTAAGAATCTACCTAATGGCTCAACAACCAGATGTTTAACATGTGATCTATGACCTTTCAAAGTTGTGAGTAGTTGGAATTGATTTGCTTCTTCATTTCTGTGAAAAAGATCAATGGATCCATTACCTAATCCAACAAATAAGAAATTTGAAGTGATATTGGTCCATACCATCGAGTAAATATTTTTTGTAAACTCAATTGTTTGAAAAAGTTGAAAAGTTTCAGCATCAACTAACTTAACAACATTTTGCTTACTTGCAACTGCTATGAATTTAGAATCACCACTGAAACTAACTTTGAAATTATCATCAACACCTATATCTAATTTATGAACTTCAGCACCAGTTTTAGAATTCCATAGTTTCAAATAGTTATCACCGCCAACAGTAGCAAACATCAAACTACTATTAACTTCCCAACCAATTGATTGGACATTTTTTTCATGACAATCTTCTAAAAGTAATGGTGCATTAACTTCTGGTTCACCAATATAATTGAGTTTCCAAACCCGTATTGCTCTGTCTGTCTTGGAGTAAGCAATTTTAGAAGCTGATGCGTTCCATTCTAGAGATAAAACTTCTTTGGGTCTATCGTACCTACTTGCACGAGAATTTGTAGGTTCCTCAAAAGTGATGAACTGTTGTTGTTGGAAAAACGCTTTACTATTTTCCACTGAATGTTTCTCTCCTTTAACTTTAACAGGCTTTTCAATCTCATCTCTTTCTCTTTCGTACCTATCACCTCTTCCACCTCTATCATTTCTTTCTACTCTATCACTTCTTTCATTTTTGTCATTTAATTCATTCCTTTCAGGTTTATTACCTCTCTCAGATCTCTCAGATCTATCATGTCTACCATTTCTATCATGACCTCTTTCTAACTGTCTGTCGTTTTTTCCTCCATCATATCTATCCAGTCTTCCATCTCTGTCTAATCTATCACCACGGTCACCTCTCTGGTGTCTATCGTGTCTGTAGTTTCTGTTGTCTCTGCGGTCTCTCATAGACATCGCTGTGGTGCTGTGTGTCTCAATTGTGCTTCCAGCTTCAATTTCAATGTACATGTACAATAAATTATATGTGTACTGGCTTTTTTTTTTTTGAAAATCTTCCTGTTGATCAAACTCAAATCTGAAATTTATTATGTACATTGAAAAAGTGAAACTTGAAAGAACCTCGAAATATCGCATCACAAGCTGCTGCAATCGAGAAAGAAACACAATTAAAAGCACGGCAATAGTCCAGACATTTAGCTTGAAGAAGGATACACACAAATTTTTAAACTTAGCCCAAAGATCTTAACAATGTACAAACAAAACACACTTTCAATGAAGAATGCAGCACCTAAACCGCCTTCTTTTAAAAAAAGCACCCAGAGTATTTTCAGACACAAAGTGAATGGGTCTTCCCCTATGTCGTCACTTTCCAAAAGCAGGAATTCATCCCGAGAGTCCTCTCCATCAAAAGTGATTGGTGTACCAGAAACCACCAAGGTTGGTAAGGATGATGTGCTATTGGTTAAAACACAAGATGATGTCGAGGAATCTATAAAAAGAGCAAGTAAGAGAGATTATTCAAATATGGATGAACTTGAAATGACTGATGAGACATTAGGAGCTGATCCACTTTCATTGCTTAAACCTTTGAAAAAACTACCAAAAAAACACAAGACCAATGGTCCTAAACCAGCTGAGAATAATATTGATAAACTAGAGCTTACTGAGCACCAAAAACAGTTGATGAAAGATATCAAAAAGACTAGTGCGGAATATGAAGAAAGTTTGTTGAACAAGAAACATGAAAACAATTCTTTATCTTCGGGTACAATGTTTTCAGTACCAGAGATAAAATTCAAACCACTTAATGTTAATGATTTTGATGATTTGGATGACAGTGAATATGATAAAAGCTTGGATCTTGGATTCAATAATGATTTTGAAGAACTTGACGAATATCAGAATTTGACTAAACAGAGAAAAATCATGAACAAGAAATATAAAGATGCCAGATTTGTCAATCATATACTATCTAAGAAAGCGTTGAGAGCTAAAGTGGAAGAAAATCTGAAGATTATACCGAGTATTCTTAATGGAGAAATCTCGTCTCCATATTATGGTTCTGCTTCCAAAGTTTGTAAAGAATCAAATTCACTATCACTATCTTTGCAACAGTTTAACAATATGAACAAGTCTGATTTTTTGATTGGATTTTATGGTTTGAGAAGACAAACTTTTATTGCAGAATTAATTACAAAAAAATTTGAAGATATTTTAAAAGAATCTGAGAAAACCAATAGAACTGTGAGGTTTTGGAGTGTTAGTTCGTTTGTACTTTATGTACTAGCTCCTCATATTGCTATGGTTATTTTATCTCAAAATATGGATATATCAGAAGATGAAGCTTATGATTTGCTTCATGACACCAATGATTATGGCCGTTTTATTACTGACGAGGAAGAATTCAAATAATTCATTCAACTTTAATTAACTTGAATCAATCAACTCAACTACTTGTTTCAATCGCTATTTCCAAAGATCAAAAGCTGAAATCAATTGTTGACTTTTCAGTAGCTTCTCGTCACGGGTAACGTTGATTTTTAAACTTTTTTTTTCCAACAGGAAAAGTTTTCATATCAAAAGCAGGAAAAAAAAAATTGGGCAATTTGAAGAGCAGAGAAGAAAATCATTCGTTTCTGCTTGTTGTGAACTGAAGTGAAGTGAAGAAGAAAGAAGAGGAAAGATGGCTGCTGTTTTTTCAAGAACTTGTTACAAATGTGGTGACGTTGGTCACGTTGCTGAAGCTTGTACCCAAGAAGAAAGATTATGTTATAACTGTCGTTTACCAGGTCATGAATCAACCGATTGTCCAGAACCTCGTCAAAACAACCAAAAACAATGTTATATTTGTGGTGGTGTTGGTCATGTTCAATCTGATTGTGAACATCAAGCAAGTGGTGCTCGTTGTTACAACTGTGGTCAATTTGGTCATATTTCTAAAAATTGTACTCAACCAGCAAGTGAAACTGCTCCAAAACCAATCAAAACTTTTAGACAACAATCGAACAACAAAACCACTTGCTACAAATGTGGTGGTCCAAACCATTTTGCTCGTGATTGTCAAGCTGGTTCAATTAAATGTTATGCATGTGGTAAACCAGGTCATATTTCAAAAGACTGTAACTCTGCAGCTGGTGGTGATAACAATTCTGCTAAAACTTGTTACAAATGTGGTGAAGTTGGACATATTTCAAACGCTTGTCCTTCAGCTTAATGGTCTAAATAATTTACTATGTTTGTGATCTAATTTTTATTTCTACGTTAATTTGCCATTTATATTATTATATTTTGAAAAATCGTTTCTATCATTGGGATCAAAACGTATATAATTTTATAACTACACTGGGTTGGGTATTAATTTGTAAATTTATTCTTCTAATAATCATTGGAAAATCCCTCTATATAAAGCGTCACCAATAGATGTAACTTTTTTAACTTCTTCAACATCATGAACTCTGACGATATCAGACTGATGAGCAATGCATGACATAATAACAGCAGCAGTACTTAAAACTCTATCAGATGCTGTTTTTTCATTAGTTAAATGTCCAATGAATTTTTTTCTTGATGGACCTAATAAAATTGGTAAACCATTCAAACTATTATAACTTTCAGTTGCTAAATTATAATTAGCATATTTTTTGATTAATGGTGTACCTCTAATAACTGCTAAATTCTGTTTCAAATCCTTAGCAAATCCAATACCTGGATCAGTTATAATTTGCCATCTTTTGATACCAGATTTAATAGCTTTTGAATATTGTTCAACCATTTCACGAGAAATTGCCTTAATTAAAACTTCATCACCATCTTGTAATGAATTCAAGTTTGCTTCATCGTTAATAATGAAAAATTCAGTTAAATTTTCATTCCCGTTAGGTTCATAATGATTCAAACTTGACATTGTATCCGGAGTACCTCTAGTATGATTCAAAACATATGGAACACCAGTTTGCGCAATAACATCAAACATTTTATCATCATATAACCCACCACTAATATCATTAATGATATCAGCACCATTTGAAATCGAATCATATGCAATTGAGGATCTATAAGTATCAATACTAATGATAACGTTTCTTAATAAAGGATCATTATGATTTCTAATTGCTTGTACTATTGGAACAACTCTTTGCCATTCTTCATCAGTATCTGGCGCTACTGAGCCTGGTCTAGTACTAACGCCACCAATATCAATAATATCAACACCATCGTGAACCATTGCTAAAGCATTTTTGATAGCAATATCAACAGAAGCATTTTTACCTCCATCACTAAAAGAATCTGGTGTTGTATTTAAAATTCCCATGATTAGAGTCTTATGATTATTATGAATCATATCAAACCTTAGATATCTATCTTTAGAAAGTCCCTTGTATAAATTGTTAGTAAATGGGATTAAAGTTCTTAATAAATTTGATTTTTGTTTAGTTGAATCATTTGTGATTGATTTATACAATTGACTCAAATGATTATGAAATGGTTCTGCAGTGACCGGATGAACAGCACTAGGTGGTAATAATTCACATAAAGGTTGTAAAACAAACGTTCTTTCAATCATTCTAATATGTGGGATAATCAAATCTGGTTCATTTAAAACTAAATCATCATATAACAAAATATCTAAATCGATTGATCTTGGACCATTTTCAATTAATTTGACACGACCCAATATTTCATATTCAATTTTCTTCAAAAATTTTAGTAAAGTTTGTGGTGATAATGTAGTTGTTATCTGTAGTACACCATTGAAAAATTTGGATTGATCTAAATGATACATTGGTTCACTTTCGTATAGAGAAGAGGTTGAAACCAGTTCAATTTCATCATGTGAAGTGATTTGTTCAATAGCTTTGTTAATTTGAAGCATTTGATCTCCATAGTTTGATCCAAAAGCAATGAAAACTTGATGCTTCAAACCTGTTGACAGTTCATTCGATGAAGATGTTGGCAAATTGAACGAGTCTTTAGACTTCTGTTGTGGTAATGCTGTAATTTTTGGTTTATTGATGTAATCTTTTGGAGATCTGGTGATTTGAACACCAACTCCATTGGCAAAAGTAATTGCGTTTGGTTTTTCCACTTTTGCTGTGACTTGTAGAATATTATCATTAAAAGAATGTTGGCATACCAATTGAGCAACTGTATCAATTAAAGCTTCCACTGTTTTGAAATTGGCATTTTCAATGAACGTGACAATATCATCAATAATATCATAGTATTTTAAATTGTTATTGTTTTCCTGAGAAGTGAATTCAATCTCAATATCCAGGTTAACAATTTGTTTCTGTAATCTTTCAAAAGTGAACACACCAATTAAAGTCAACAATCTCAAATTTGAGATGATTAGTTTATCATTATAACCGGCTAGTTTAATAACCGAGTTGTTGTTGTTGTTGTTCATTCTATTAACTACCAATTGGATGTCATCACATCTGATTTCTGATTTCTTGTTTGAAATTTTGATCTCCACATTATCACCACCACCTTTTTTCTTATCCAACACCACAGAAGCAACAGATTCACCGATCGCTTCTAAACATTTGAAATTTCTGTTTCTGCTCTTCTCAAACATATCAAGTATGTTTCTAGAGATCACTGCATAGTTCAACGAGAACTTCAAATCATCAGACTCACTAGCCTTATTGAAATCAGTACGCAACTTAACAGAAACCTCCAGTGGTTGCAACGTAGGTCTGTTCCAGTAGTCTTTGCCCGTGACGGCCTGCACTTGCAGCCTGTTGATCAGCACAATGTCCTGTTTCTTCTGCATAGTGGACGCAAATCTTCTTCCCAGTGGTAAATAGGCAGCAACTCTGTTCTTCATGCAATCCAAACAACTTCACAAAGAGTCAAATCTCGTTCTTCACTGTTCAATGTTCAATTTTTTTTTTTTTTTGGTAGAGTGGAAAATCGATTGATAAAAATAATATTGAGAATTGTGGTGCACTCTCACTCATTAGCAACCACCGCAGAATAAATCACATAGCAATGTCACTCGTTTTCAGAAGGTGTTTGGCTACTGCAGAGAAACCAGCAGCTAAAATAGTGGATATTTTAATAGTCGGTGGAGGACCAGCAGGCCTTACATTGTCAGCAGCTTTGAAGAACTCGCCAGTCACCAAGAACCTTGAATTGGCGTTGATTGAAGGGTTTGATTTGTCTCCCGTGACCACTTATCTTGATTCTCCAGACTCTAAAATTACCAACAGAATCAGCAGTTTGACTCCTCAGTCAATTGAATATCTCAAGAAGATTGGTAGTTGGAAATTCATCAACCAGCGTAAAGTGCAGCCTTATGACGGGGTTGTTGTCACTGAAGGGTTATCTGACGCACAATTGAGTTTCGGAACACCTTCCATGGCTACTATGTGTGAGAACATCAATCTACAGAGCTCTTTATATCAAAGAATCAAAGAATTGGAGCAAGAACAATTAGGTGAGACTAAACCTATTGAAATTATTGACAAAACTAGAGTTGTTGATATTACTAAAGATGAGACTAATGGATGGCCAATTGTACATTTGTCTACTGGAGCTAGTTTTAAAACCAGATTATTGGTTGGTGCTGATGGTTTCAATTCACCAGTGCGTAAATTTTCTGGTATTGAATCCGATGGTTGGTTCTATGAAAGATTTGGTGTTGTTGCAACATTGAAATTGGAATATGCCCCATTTTCTACAACTGCGTTCCAAAGATTTTTACCAAATGGTCCAATTGCATTTTTACCTTTACCAAACGATCAGGCTACAATGGTTTGGTCTCAAAGTATCCCATTATCTAAATTATTAACAGAAATTGACGAAGATTTATTCATCAGTTTAACCAATGCTGCTTTCATTTTAGAAGATGTTGACATGGAATACTATTATGGTAAGATTGTTAAGAACGAGACTGAAGGTTTGATTGAAGATATCGAGTGGAGAGTTCAACAAGTTTTGCAAAAATACACTGAAGAAGAGATTGATACAAAATTCCCAGTTAGAATTGTTGGAATTGAAGAAAATTCAAGAGCAAGGTTCCCATTGAGATTGAGTCATGCGGATAGATATGTTTCAGAGAGAATTGCACTTGT
The DNA here is from genome assembly GCA_030573755.1 of Starmera amethionina. Classification (NCBI taxonomy): domain Eukaryota; kingdom Fungi; phylum Ascomycota; class Saccharomycetes; order Phaffomycetales; family Phaffomycetaceae; genus Starmera; species Starmera amethionina. Next base: position 96,911 of record JAJMDW010000174.1, read on the forward strand.
TGGTGATGCTGCACATACAACTCATCCTTTAGCAGGCCAAGGTCTAAACATGGGCCAAGGAGATGTTAAATCATTGGTCAATGCCATTGAGACGGGTGTCAAAAGAGGGATGGATATAGGCAACCCATTGGTTTTAGAACCTTACTGGAGTGAAAGATACATCGAGAACCATATTTTGCTAGGAGTCGTTGACAAATTGCACAAGTTATACTCTACCAAATTCGAACCAGTTGTTGCCCTACGTTCTATTGGACTCAAAGCGTTCAATGAGCTTGGATTCTTAAAAGACATGATGATCAAACACGTCTCTGGAAAATGAACAATCTTAATTTTATGCTATGAATCTCTCTCTTTCTTTAATTACGAATAAAATGTATGTACGGCAGAAATGAAATTTTATTAAAAAATTGTAAAAGCGTAGAAAAAAATATTCTTGAAGAAATTATCAGCAACCAAGTTCCAACTGACAATTAAATGCAAAAAATTATGAGTGTCATTTTACAGACGAATTTAGGTATGAGTAGAGCTTCTATTGCTATTGACTAATAATAACTTTTTTTTCCCAGGAAACATAGTTATAGACTTGTACATTAAGGAAGCAGATTTGGAATGTACCAACTTCTTGAAGCTATGCAAAACCAAGTACTACAACTTCAATCCATTCTACAATGTCCAAAAGGGGTATATAGTTGAGTGTGGTGCTCCACTCTACCCTTCAACACTAGCTGGAACGTGTGTCTGGGGATTAATTGGTTCAAACTCAAGAAATTTCAAAATGAAGAAAAACCAGTTGCAAAAAAATAAGAAAGGTGAAGTATCATTTGTTGGGACTTTAGGTAATGATGGTAATGTTTATGGAGACTCAATATTTACAATTTGTTTGGATGACTTACCCAAAAATGATTTGAAAAATAACGTTGTTTTTGGACAAGTTGTTGAAGGGCTTGAAATTTTAGATAGAATCAGTGATTCTATTGTTGATGATGATTATAGACCTTTATGTGATATCAGAATACATCATACATATATTTTAGACGATCCGTTTGATGATATTGAAGGATTAGAACTTCCAGTATCAAGCCCAGAACCAAATGATACACAACTAGCTAATATTAGATTAGATCTAAATGAAGATGAATTAGAATTGAATGATGATGATTTCAATGAAGAAAAACAACTCACGGAGGAAGAAATAAGAACTAAAAGACAAAAAAATGTACAAACAAAAGCTTTGACCTTAGAATTAATTGGTGATCTACCTTCAGCTGATGCCAAACCAATGGAGAATGTGTTATTTGTTTGTAAATTGAATTCAATAACTACAGATGATGATTTAAGTGTCATTTTTGCAAGATTTGGTGAAATTTTATCTTGTGAAATCATTAGAGATCAAGAAACTGGTGATTCTCTTCAATATGCATTTATTGAATTTAAAGATAAAAAATCTTGTGAAGCTGCTTATTTTAAGATGGATGGTGTATTAATTGATGATAAAAGAATTCATGTTGATTTTAGTCAAAGTGTTTCCAAATTGGCTAAAGCCTGGAAATCTGGTTCTAAAGCTTCTTCGGGTGATATTTCTGAAGCCACTGGTAATAATACAGGAAATCATGGCCGTTTTAAAAAAAATGTTTATAGACATAAAAGAGATAGAAATGATCATCAAAGATCTGATTACAGTTTTAAGAGGGATTTTAGAAATTATGAAAGAGAAAGAGATGGTTACAAGAATCATCATGGTGATAGAGATAGAGACACTTTACGAAGATAATCTTTTGAGATTGCATGAAAATTTTCACAACTTAACAGAAGAGTCACCTAAATTTTTTACAAAGGTCTTCAACAAGCTAATTGATTTTGTTTTAAGATTTATCTCAGCAGTTGAAAGCTGAAACTTGAAAGAGAAACCAACTGGCAACTACATATTTGATTCTCTTATCAGTATCTATGGTGTTTGGATGTTTATGATGTAAGAGCAAAAAAAAAACATAGAATTTTCTTTTTTTTTTTTGCTCTTTGAATAATGAATAGTGATCTTGTGATTGATTGAACTCGAGTGTTTTGGGAGTTGTTGTTTTTAGTGGTTGAAAGATGAGCAGCGTATTGAAGTACTGGAAACTGTGTACCACTGTTGCATCTGCTGGAATAGCAAGCTCTTATGTTATATCAAATTCTAATATAGCCAAATGTGAAGTAAATTCCAGTAATAATGAGAAAAGCGATGACTGTGATGATAAGTTCAATGATTCAGATTATTCATACACTTCTCTGAATTTACAGCGACTTTCCAATGAGCTTTCATGGTTCAAGAAAGATGTCGAGAAACCAGTTGTAATTAATGAAATCAAAAGGAAAGATCATTATGATGCTCCAAAATATCCAATCGTTTTATGTCACGGTTTGTCAGGATTTGATAAATTAGTTATCATCCCATCGTTTAGTATGTTATCAGATATTATAACAGGTAAAAAGATTGAACATCATGTCGTTGCCAAAGATAATGGTGGATTAGCCATTGAATATTGGACAGGTATCAAAGATGCTTTGGAATCTAAAGGATCAACTGTTATAGTAGCCAAAGTGCCCGGTTTTGGAAGTATAGAAGAAAGAGCAGCTGTGTTGAACAATTTTATATCAAAAGCTACAGGTGATTTAAGGAAACAATCAAAATCAGATGTTTATAATACTAGTGATGAAACGAATAAAAATTTCAAACAAACTGATGAAAAAATTAAAGTGAATTTAATTGCACACTCAATGGGTGGACTTGATTGTCGATACTTAATTTCAGAAATTGAAAATAAAAATTTTGAAGTTGTAAGTTTAACAACTATTACTACTCCCCATAGAGGTTCAGAAATGGCTGATTATTTAGTTGATTTATCAAGTGATTTATCTCATGATATTAAATTACCTCCAAGTATTTATCAATTAACCACTTCCTATATGAAAAAATTCAATGAAAGAGTTCCTAATAATCCAAAAGTTCAATATTTTAGTTATGGAGCTGAATTTAAACCAAATTGGTATAATGTTTTTTTCACAAGTTGGAATATTATCAATAAACATGCAGGTCCAAATGATGGGATGGTTAGTGTTGAATCAGCTAAATGGGGAACTTATTTAGGTACTTTGGTTGATGTTGATCATTTAGATTTAATTAATTGGTCTTATTCAATTAGAAAATTCACTGGAACAATCACTGGGAATAAACCAAACATTGATACTGTTGCTTTATATTTGGATATTGCTGATAATTTAGCGAAAAGAGGAATATGAACATCTGCTCAAAATTAATGAAACTAACGATACATTTATACAATAATAATAGACAATAATTAACTATTGTAGTGTTTATTATACTTTTGCTAAAGCCCATTAATCTATAATAAATCTTTATTATTTGACATTAATTTATAATCACCAATACAACTCTCACAATAATTAATTAATTCAATATCATTAACTTTCATATCTTGAATTGAAATTTTACAAAAGTTGATTTCATTTAACAGAAAATTTTTCCATGAACCAGCAACTAATTCCCTTTCCATTTTCTCTAAAATTTTCAATTCAACTAATAATTCATTACGTTTTACTGCAATTTGATGTCTTGAATTCCTAAATCTTAAATCAACATTTGAACCTTCATTATCTTTAACATCTTGATCCAATTCTAAATATTTGTTAAAACATTGTGATGTTCGATTGAAATCAAAACTTGATAGTAATTCCAAATCATTCAATGAAATTGATCTCTCCATTTTATTTAGTCCTAATTCATGAGTGAAATCTTTAACTAAATGTTCAGCTCTCCTTGCTGTCCAAAATGAAACAGTTGATTTACCTAATAAAAATCCATTGAATAATAATGATGTTGATAAAAACAAAATCAATAGTTTATTCACACTTAGTTCTTTACAAACATTTATTGATAAAGAAAAACAAAATGCTAAAAGTTGAAAGAAAAATTTTGAACATTGAAGGAATGTTAATTTCAAATAGAATTTTAAAATTAAATTAAATCCAATATAAAGAACATCTAAATCAGGTTTCGAAATTAGTTCACATGATCTAAAATCTTCAGTATTTATTAATTCATTCAAATCTTTAATTTTACTTAAATTCCCATAAATTTTAACTGATTTGATAATTTTACCATGTGTTCCCAATTTTTCAGCACAATCAACTATACGACGAGTTAAAAACTCGCTTTCTTGTCTTTCAACCATGAAAATACTTTGAAGATAAATTTTATTGACTGAAAATGCAGTTTCACGTTCAGGATATTGGATCTTTGAATAGATGAAAAATTTACAAGATTTTGCATCATTTTCAATTATTATTAGTTTTCTTGTAACTGCTAAAACATCTGAAAAAGGTAATTTAAACGGTCTTCTTGTTTCACCAATTCTATAATATTTCGATTCAACATATTCTTCTAAATATTGTTGATATCTATTGGTGACATTTGTTAGATTACCTTTTAAATTGAAAAATGTTCTTGATAACCCCACTTTGAAATCAATTGTTCTTTTGAGTAGACCTTTATCTTTATCCATATACCAAGGCGATGTTATGAACTCATCTCTATCCAATAAATGAACAGTTTCTTTAAATAAAGAAGAATGATCACCAAACAAAATATGAAATACAGCTTTTGCTGGTGCATCAATGGTTTCAGTTTTCAATAAAATATAACCATCACTTTCAAATTTAGTTTTCATTGATTTTGTTTCATGTAAAATGGTATCTATATTACGGAATGATGTTGATTCTGGTGATGAAACTGAAGATGTATTTGCTGGAGCTGGCTGAGCTGCCAAATTTGTATCATTTGATTTGACAACTGCAACCTCTGGCTTACTAGTTGGTGAAACAGTTGGTAAAACTAAAGCATTACTTCTTTCTTTTGATTTAATCATTTCAATTTCTAAAGATTCAATTTTTTGAATAATAGCATGCTGAGAGTGAGGTTTTTCAGAGGCAAGATTACTAATTAGTAAATCTAATTTTTTTTGAATTAAAACACCGTCATCAAAAAACACTCTACCTTTCATATGTAATCCTTCAATCCCATAAATTCTCAAAACATCCCAAGATTTTTCATGAGAAACTTCCACAGCAACCAATTCAGTTAAAGGTTTTTTAACTAATGAGACAAATCCCATACTATTTAAATAAAAGTAACAATTTTCAGTTGTCACAAAACAATGACTTGATAATTCCTGAGTGGAATTTAATGAAAATAATGATGTGAATTGTAAAACCACCAATTCATTATCACAAATGGCAGTATCCAATAATGCTTTCAATTGAATGTCATATTTTTTCAAATGATTTGGATAATAAGTAGGATATTTTGCACTTGATGAGAAAATTTTGGTTAAGCTATTTTGTTTGACTAGAGTATCTTTTGTTCCATTAATTTTTTTAAAATTATCACTCATATAATAGATTCCCCAATTGACTGATCCCCAAGTATTTGCTGTGACTGCAGTAGGAATGACTGTTGGAGAAACAAAAGCTCTGGCTAAAATAGAAGCTTTTGTCATTTTTGTAAAAATAGGAGTGTTTAAATCAGGTTCTTGAAATTCATTCTTAAAAGAATCTGATCTAAAATCTAAGTTTGAATCACGACCAACTAAAGTCGATAAATTCATTGATTGAACTGTTGTATTAATATCATTTTTAGTATTTTCAATTTTTGATGATGTTAATTCAGTGTCAATTGATGTAGTTAAACTTGATGCAAATTCTTTTAATATTGGTGGGTATCTACCAAATGCAAAGTCAGTATCATCAGAATTTTCAATTGCTCTTTGTTTTTCCAAAGCAAAAACTCTTAACCAGGATCTCAAATCTTTCAAAGTTTCGGCTTGAAAAGTTAACGTTAAATCGATAGTTTTAATTTCAAAACAAAATCTTCTATCTTCATCAGGATTATATCTAATATTTGATAATAAAACACCAATTTTATCAGTTTCTTGAACTGAATTTTTAGAAGGAGATAATGAGAATAAACCAAAGATTCCATTTTTAACGAAAACCCATCTTCTTACCCAAATAGTTCTTGCAGGTTTACCAACAGTAGTTTTCATGAATAACCAACCATGTTTTTCATGAATGAATTCTTCTTGATCTCTATCACCATCGATTTCTTCAATATAATCAGTTAGATTGCTGGTGTTTATTAATGAGACGTACTCTTGATTCAAGTCTCTAGTTGGTGTCATTTGATTGATTGTTGAAGTTTCTATTTGTTTTCTTGAATATAATAAATCATCCAGTAGTGATTTAATTGATGATTCTAAAGCATTAGACCAAGCTTCAACTTTATCAAAATAACCCGGATCTATTGTTTTATCCTTGAGTAGAAATTTGGATAACTTGAGTAAGTTTTTATCTAGATATTGATGTAACTTAACCATTTCCACTGTTAAATCGAGGGACGACATAAGATAGGATTTTCTTAATTCAAATAATTGGAACGCATCTTCTCTTAGCGCACTTGGTTCTTTATTTTTGCTTTGTGAAACGTATTTCTGTAATACTGAATCATATTTAGATTGAAAAAACTCGAAATTTTTCCTTATATCTTTGAAATATTTGATATGAATTTTGGAAATTTCTTGTAATAAGTTGACAATTTCAGGTTCATTTAAGCTCAGCAGTTTCAAACTCTCGACATTGATACTACTGATGTTTGTCTTATTAGTTTCCAGCAATATGGCTGTATTTTCTTGGTCAATTAACCCATCTTTCAAGAAATCAGGAATAAGTTGATTGAGAAGCACGGTGTTGGCTTCTTTGAAATCGTTCAATTGCTGCGGGTACTTCTTCAAAGACTTTGTTAGTCCATCTATCCAGTGTTCAGTCTGGTCTATCTGTGAATTAAAGAAGTTGGTGCTTGCTCTAAAACTTGGAGAGTCCAAAGCAGCTTCCTTAAGACACACCGATATAAGCTTGATTAAACGCTGTGGTTGACTCTGCTGCTGCTGTTGAATGTCGTGGTGGTGATGATGATGTTGGTGATGCTGCTGCGCATCGCTTGTATTGGATGGATGCATTCGCAGAGAATTGGCGATTGTTCTGATAATGAATTGTTGTTGCCACTCAAAATTGTGTCCTTTTAAAATTGAAAGCCCTAGCTGCTGCCCAAACCAGCTATTAGTAACCCGGTGTTGATTGTATTGAAATTTTCACCGTTTGCAAAAATTTTCACTATAAATTTACAACTTTCAAGTTTCCACTATTAAACCATGAAGATCAAAAAAGAAGAAACTCCTTAAACTGTTAGAGATGGATTTCGGTGTTCACTGAAGGTTGCAATGCGATCAACTTGCTCAGGGGGGCAACTAGTCGCAACTACCATAAAGTAAGTTTTTAAACTAAGACAGTGAATGATGATAAACTTTTCTCAGCTCACTCTGAGTTTCTACTGTGCTGATAAACATCCTTTTCCAACACTCAACTGATCCACTGTCGTGCCATTTGTATTTCAGGACTCTTTTACTAACTGTGACACTAGTTAACTCTCGATTATAATAAATTATAATAAAGTATAACTCTTCTTCTCTTCGATAGCTGTAGCTTTTTCATTTCATCTCATCTCCATTATAAAAAGTGGCATCAACCACACTCGCCACGTCCGAAGTCAAGTCTAACATAATTACGGAGGCCTGCCCCCACTTCGAACAAACTTGACTTCGCTGCATAGTGCACGCGCCACAAGTTTTTTTTTTTTTTTTCTTGAAATTGCAAGCGGAATCGAATTAGTATAAAAATAATTTTGGCATTAATTCTAATTATTTATGATATTTTAATTATATATATTATAATTAAATTATAATTCCCCTAATTGAAATATTCAACAGCTGTATTTTAAGTGGTTGTTGGTCAAAGCAGCTCTCCACAGGAAGTTTTGAATTAATTTTTCTATTTAATAGCACGCTACAAATCTCACTGAAATTCCCTGCCAAACGGCATCTTTATAATTGATTTTCCCATTTGATTTATAACCCAAAGTCCATCACATCTTCATATCAACAATACAGCCCACGCATACAAATACAACACACATAATGTTATCAAAAAGAATACTGCATCCCTCAAATAAATCCATCATTTTTAGAACTTTAGCTTCAATTCCAAATTCTGAACAAACTCCAGCTACATCCACATCCAAATCTACAACAACAACCACTTCAACATCATCATCCACAAAACTTGCAAGACCTCCACGTAGAAGACGTACCACTAAATTTACAGATGCTTTGAATAAAGGTCCATCTTTTGATGATTTTGTTTCAGGTAAAGCTGCTGATTTTATTTTAGACCCAATTGAAGCAGCAAGAGGTGATAAAAATGAAAGATTACCTTCATGGTTAAAAGTTCCAATCCCAAAAGGTAAATCTTTCCATAAATTGAAAAATGATGTTAGAGAATTAAAATTAGCAACTGTTTGTGAAGAAGCAAAATGTCCAAATATTGGTGAATGTTGGGGTGGTAAAAAATCTGAAGCTACTGCTACAATTATGTTACTTGGTGATACTTGTACAAGAGGCTGTAGATTTTGCTCTGTTAAAACTAATAGAAAACCTGCTGCTCCTGATCCAAACGAACCGGAAAATACTGCTGAAGCTATTTCAAGATGGGGGCTTGGTTATGTTGTTTTAACTACTGTGGATCGTGATGATTTGATCGATGGTGGCTCTCATCATTTAAGTGAAACCGTTGAAAAAATTAAATTCAAAGCTCCTCAAATTTTAGTGGAAGTTTTAAGTGGTGATTTTAGAGGTGATTTAGAAATGGTTAAAATTTTAGCAAAATCTGGCTTAGATGTTTATGCACATAACTTAGAAACTGTGGAAGAATTAACTCCATTTGTTAGAGATAGAAGAGCAACATTCCGTCAAAGTTTGGCTGTATTGAAAACTGCAAAAGAAACAACCCCAACTTTAATCACTAAAACTTCTTTAATGTTAGGTTTAGGTGAAACTGATGAACAAGTTCTATCTGCTTTAAAAGAATTAAGAAAAATAAATTGTGATGTTGTTACTTTTGGTCAATATATGAGACCAACAAAACGTCATATGAAAGTTGCTGAATATATCAAACCTGAAAAATTTGAATTTTGGAAAAAAACTGCTTTAGATATGGGATTCTTATATTGCGCAAGTGGTCCATTAGTTAGATCGTCTTATAAAGCTGGTGAGGCTTTCATTGAAAATGTCTTGAAAAAAAGGAATGCAGAGAGACAAACAACTAATGATTTAAATTCTATAGTTTTGAAAGAATCAGCTATATAACTTATTTATTAATACATTATTATTATTATTATTATTATTATATATTTATGAATGATCCAATTCATTTCTATTTTGCACGCCTTTGAGTTGAAAAATCAAAATTTCGGGATATAAATATCAATTTTTTCACGATCATTATCATTAATTGGTTCGCCTCCTTCAAATATACATTTAAAATCAACTAAAAATGGAACCAACATTTCCCATGAAATATTTAATGTTGGTGAAAAAACAATAATTAAATTTCTTAAATTCATTTTATTTGAATCTTGATTTATCATAACTTGATTTAAAAATTTAAATAACACATATAATAATGATTGATTAACTATTGGTAAATTTTTAGTTAATTCTTTGAATTCTAGTGCTAATAATGATGGATTTGTAAAATTTTTAGTAATTTCTTGATATTTTGGTGAAAATTCATTTGTTAAAATTGATGTTGGTAATTCTCTTAAATATAATTTCAAAAGTCCTGCAATTGAATTTATATCTGGCTTATTTTCCATAACGGTAAAATCAACATCATATTCATTATCAAATTTTTCTCGAAGTTGTTTGATTAGTGCTGCTGATCCGTTTAATCTAAATATACCTTCTTCATAAATTGCCCCAGAATTATTCATATAAGTTAAACATCTATAAATAATACTTGGAACTTCATGACCATATAAAACATTATTGGAAAGTTTAAAAGCATCCGATAGTTCACTTCTAAAAATTGTTTGTGGATCAACTTGTCCTAAATTCATATTTTGTAATGATTTTTCAATATTTGAAGAATATTCATCAGCAAACAAACCAGTTGAAGGAGTTGGTAATTGTGACGTTTGAGCTGATAAATTACTATTAGAATTCAAATCAGCAATTCCTTGTTCCCTTTCATGTTGTTGTTTAAACGATTCTAGCTCTTCAGTGACTTGTTTCTTACTAAATGGAAAAAAACTTCTTTTCCTACTTTTTTTTATTTCTTTACTTAATTCCTCTAATTCATCAGATGTTTCTTTAGTAGGTGTTTGTGAAATTGATGAAACAATTGATGCGGTTTCTGTCCCGCCATTTTGAGAAGAATCTGATAATGTTCTTTGACTCAATGTAAGATTTTTCAAATTCCTTCCTTTATTACTACTATTAGGGTTCAATAAATTCAAACTATTGATTGATGGTGATCCTGAAACATTTGTGGAATTTTTAGTAAACTCCAATAATGATTCAATCCATTGATCTCTATCTTGATCCGTTTCTGCACAGAAAGAATGTTTAATAAAAGAATTTGATTTTGAATTTTTTTTGGGTTCCATAACAATGAAAGTATGTCTTGCTCCACTTTTATCATCATTATTTTTAGTATTATCTGAAGCAATTTGAGCACCGGCTAATTTAATAATTTCCAACAGTTGGCCATACTCATTCTCAAAAATTTTCAACATTTGATGGTTAATACAACAATATCTTGCTTTCCAATGATTTCCAAAACCTTTGGATTTACGTAATAGATATCCATCTTTTGCAACTTCTGTATTTGATTCATCCACTATATTAATCATATCTAAGGATAAAAATCTTGCAATTTTATAACAAGTATTGTTGGATAAATGAGGAATGGATAATAATGTGACAAAATAATCTTTTAGTTTTTGTCGTCTTTCATCAATCTTTATTGGTACATTAGATGTAAATAATCCTTTTTCTGGGATTGGAAGCAAAGCAAACGTATTGATAATTGGCCTAATCTCTGTGTCAAATGAAAGTATTGATGATAATTTCTTTTTAATTCTCCACATTTCTTTATTACTTTGACGATCTAAAACAATCAATGAAATTTCAGGGTCATCAGTTTTTTTATTTAAATTCCCGTTAACTGTTGATAAAATATCTATTTTAATTGTTGATAATTCATCTGGTTGAACAAGTAGTGTAACATCTGTTGGAAAATTTTGGACAGGTGTAGTTGATCCAAATTGGGTTTGCGGAGTTGATGGATGAATTTTACTATTAAAATCATTGGCATTTGCATCATTAATGTCATTAGAAAATAGTTTAGTATCTAATGGAGATTCAGGGGTTTTCAAAACTGGTGCGTTGTGTAATGGTTGGCTTTCAATATTTGTATTGATGAGTGGAGGTGTATTCAATAAATCTAAAGGAGTTCCAGCTGAAACTAATGAATACGATGGTTGTGTGAGTTTCTTTTCATTATAAAAAACGTTTTGTAACGGAGGTGTTGGTGAAGGAACATAACCTTCCAATTCATGTTCCTCAAACAATGGGCTTTCTGGTGATGGTTTGCTTATAATTTCTTGAATCAAAAGAGGATTTTCAGGTGAAGAAATGTCACTCTGATTATCTTGTAATTGATTTATTGGTGATTTATCTGAGACGGTTCTAGCTGACTCATTTTTCATTGGAGATGTGATTCTTCCGGAATAAGCTCTTGATATCGATAAATTGTCTAAAATCACATTAGAGTAAGCAGAGCTTTTTCTTGAAATATCAGGTCTTTCTTCAGTGATATTGTTATCTCCGATTATTTGAACACTATCGTTATTATCATCTTGTAAGGTTTCTTCTATTGGTTCAAAGCTATCAGTAGTATCACCTGCATCCGAAACATGAATGGGTTGTTCATTAATTTTAGTGGGTGTCAAAGTGGTGTTTGGAGAGTTAATTTTCTCTATATTTTCATCCTCTTCCAACGGCTTATCGACATTTTCGTTATTAACCATAATTAAAGTTCTTTGAGCCGATCTTGGTGGTAGATCCAATTCAGCAGAGTGTTCATAATCATTTGTAGTAGTTATAGGAATTTTCTGCTCTTCAGTAATTTCAGTATTTGCATTAAAACTGGAAATCGAGTGTAATGATTTCCTTAATCTGAACAATTCTTGCTGTAATTCATAGTTCTCAAGTTTCAAGTTGCTAATTATTTGAGCCTGTTCACTTACTTTATTCTTCAGTTGAATGTTTTCTTTCGTTATGAACTCCAAAAAAAGTGGGTCTTTTCTTGATAACAACGAGTTCTGGTCATTATTTGGTGTTGTGTTCACAAAAGAATCTTCTCCTCCATTGTCAAAAGAAAAATCTGAAAAGTTAGACTGTACTGATTCCCTGTGTATTCTGTCAGTCATTCTTTTGGTATTTAGTTATCTCTCCAATTGATCACTTCAGATAATGGCAATTAGCACCAAACAAGTTTTAAAAAGCAAATTAAAACTTCGAAGTGTAAAAAATACGTGGAAGAAGCCTCAAAAGCGTTCACTCAAGTATCTGTTGCTGAGAATTAAACTTCTAATGTCCCTGTAAATTTTCAACACGTTAATTGTAAGCTGTCTTGAGCTTTATAAGTGCGTTGAAACAATAGGAAAAGGATGTTTGTTTTGCTGCTGATATGATTTTTTGATTAAATTCTGGTTTTTCAATTTTTGATAATTAGTTTTTTTACATACATTTAACATTTGTATTACAATTTACATGCTACATACTACAAATATGTCAATCAATTCTTCACGTCAGTTCAAATAATATATAATAATATACAATTGTAGTTGCTGAGTTTACTGCATTTTGCTATCAGCTGTGGTGGTTTCAGCCTCCTTGAGCTTATCCCACAGTTTAATAAACTCGTTTTTCTCCAACTGCTCTCTTTCTAATTGTGAGCTTAAACCTTCAACTTCTCTTCTTAATTTATCGTTCTCTGTTTCCAATTTAGCCAACTTAGAATGCCATTTAGTCTCATATCCTTTTTTCAAAACTGCAACTTTCTGTTCGTGTTTCTTACTGTATTGGATATATAAATCTTCCGCTAATTGTTGTAACCTTTTATCAGTTTCTTCTTCCAATGAAGTTTTCTCTTTGACTAATTTTTCCACCATGGTTTCTAACTCATGGTTTTTCAATCTTAACTCTTGTAATTTACCTTTCATATTAGAAATTCTTGTTTCAGAATCTGAAATTTCATCTTTAACTGATTTATATTCATAATTCAAAGAATCATAATTTTTCACTAATAATTCTTTTTCTTCTTTTAATTTAGATAAATCATTTGATCTTGAGTTTAAAATACTTTGAACATTACTCATTTCTTGATGGAACGATTCCAATTCATTAATATGTTCTTGTTCTTGTTTTTGTAACTCTTCATCTAATTTTTGAATTTTTTCATTCTTTTCATCAATTTCATTGATTTTATTCATGATTGCAAGATTTAATTCTTCTTCTCTCGATTCTTTATTTTTGATGACTAGTTCCAATTTAGCAATCTGATTTTTACTATCTTTCAATTGAATGTTTAATTCATTTACTTCAGCTTCTCTAATAACCAACAATTCTTTAGCTTCGTCAAAACCAGAAGTAATATCAGCAATTTGTTCGACATATTTAGCATTTTCTTCTTTCAATTTATTTGTCTCAAAATTCAATGAAGAAACACCACCTTTTAAACCCAGAATAATTGAATTTTGTAAGTTAATTTGTTTTTGTAGATTTAATAATTCAACTTGATTTGAGTTCAGTTCTTCCAATTTATTGTTCAATTCTTCTTGTAAATTTGCAATTTTGGAATTGTTATCAAAAATTGTTAAAGTTAGTTCTTTATTCTGAACTTCTAATTTATTTAAAATCTCATTTTGATTATTGAAATTTTCTCTAAAATCTTCCAAATTTTTAGTCTTTTCATTCAAAGTTGATTCTTTTATTTCAAGCTTGGATAACAAAGTATCATGAATTTGTAATTGCTCCTCAATTTGAGATTTTAGTTCATCAACTTTACTCAATAAAACTTGTTCCCTTGATAAAAGTTGTTCTTTTTCAACATTTTTAGAATTAATTGAATTTTTAGCTTCTGTTAACTGATTTTTGAATTCATTGATTTGATTTTCTTGTTCTTCTAATAATTGATCTTTGGAGGTAACAGCATTAGTTAATTCAGTAACACGGTTTTGGAAAGCATCAATGACTTGTTTTTGACGACCTAAAGATTCTTCTTTGTTTCTCAGTAAAGCTTCTAACTCGTTGATATCATGTTTAAATAAATCAAATTCCATTTGGAAAAGCTCATTCTTATGAGTTAATTGTTTTTTATCTAAAACCAACAAGTTTTGGGTATCATTTAATTGAGTAATTTCAGTTTTATAATGATGAAGTTTATCATTTAATTTCAGTAACTCTGATGATTTTTCATTAATTTCAGATCGTAATTTATCAACTTCTTTTTTGAAATCTTCCTGGATTTCGTGAACTTGATTAATAGTAAAAAATGGCCTTGATTTTGGTGAATTAACATTAACATGTTTAACAATGGTTTTTGTGATTTTGGAAGGTTGTGGTGTTAAATGAAAGTTTTCTTTCATGACTTCATCCACCTCATCTTCATCTTCAAATCCATTTTCATTAACTTTACTTAATTCTTCATCAAATTCTTGATGTAAACTATCCAAAATTTGTGAATTTTGTTGATTTTGAACAATGGTAGATGTACTATGGTTAAAAGATTGATTGTATTGAGATAATGGAGTACCAACAGGAGCTTCAATATCATCACCTGCATTGGCTAATTTAGAATGATCCAATGAAACAGAATGATTATGATCAGTATTTGAGCCTTTACCACTCAAAGATTGACTGAAACGAGTTGGTGTCAATGGATTCAATTCTTGACTGATTGTTTCTAATGTTTTGTCAAGAGTACTCTCATCAAACAGTTCGTTCAAGTTCATTGGTTCAACTTTGGACAAATTTTCATCAACGTTTGAGGATTGCTGTTGTTCTAACTCTTGTTCTTGTTCTTGTTCTTCCTTTTCAATGTTATCATCTTGAAAAATAGAAGACTCATTGAAAGAAACCAAAATTGGATCTTTTTCGTCATTTTGTTGTTCTTCAGCAATTGGAGGCTGTTCAAGACCGATAGAAGCTTCATCAAAACTTAACATTGAACTATCCATTTTTTGTAATTTATGAGGACTTTTTGAATCCACAATTGAAGAACGTTTGCTTCCAATCAAAGGGGAGTCCAAAAAGACACTTTTATCTTCTGCAATTGAGTTTTCCAAGTCATCGTTTAAAATGCTATGGTTATCAATTTTCTTAATTGGAGTGATTTCATTTTCTTTACCTTCAATAAAAGCAGATCTCAGTTGTTTTGTCAACAGTTTTTTGATTTCTGAGAAATTACCAATTGGTCTTGAGTTTAAAACATTATTTCTTGGTTGAGTGAGTGGTGCATGCTTTGGAGTAAGTTTCATAAGGTTGCTTTTGTTGCTTGTCTGGTGGCTGAAACTCTTACGACGGTTCTTTTTGGCGGTCAGTCCATGTGGGATCTTTTCAATAACAGCATTAGCATCGTTTTCCTGGTCCTCACGGATCTCAAAAGCTGGTTGTTCTTTCACTGGTGTGCAGAACACAGACTTGTCTGTCAGAACGCTTAGCTCGTCCATGTTGCGCCTGTTTTTCTTTTTGATGTAAATGGAGTTGAAGAAGAAGATCAAGAAGAAATTTGTTTGTTTATTTTCAATTCAGATTCAAAACAAAAACAAATTGATTTTTAGAAGAAAGTTTTGGTTGCCGTGGTTACAGATTTTATAAATCATGAGTTTTACTGTTTTGCAATACAATTTGTGAATAAAAAAGGTTATTAGAATATACAATAGTAGATCTAATACAACACACTTCTTTTTCTGGACGTTTTATGCTCAAAATGAACACAATAATCATGAATAAACAACAATTTGCACAAGTGACCAATGCGGCCCAAACCAATTTGCCACTGAAAAAGTATAAAAACCAGCAAATTTCTTCATGTTAACCCTTAAACCAATTGTTAAATTAGTTCTAAACGGTACAAAAACTGCTGGAGCTGGGTCACAACTATATTTAATTGTTTGCTTCTGTCATTGTTGTCCTTATTGTGCCCAAATTCTGCGAATCTTGGAATTGTTTTGACCGAATTTAATAAAATTTACGCCAGTTTTTCCTTTAAAATTTAAAAATGTCTAATCAAGAAGCTGCTAAATTATACGAAACTGTGATTGACGATGTGATTCGTGAATCCAGACAGGATTTCGAAGACAATGGAATAGACGAGCAGACATTGCAGGATCTTAGGGCTATATGGCGAGCAAATTTGGAGAAAACTGCGGTTGCAAATTTCTCTTGGATGGAACCAAGTGCTGAAGGTGAACTTGAACAAAATACTGATGTTGTGAAGAAAGAAAATACAGCTTTCACTATGAACCATGGAAAGATAGAAGATGAATTGCTTAAACAGAAACATCTGGCGGAAAAAAGGGAAAGAACTTTGGCTTCCCTAGATTCCGATGACATCAATTCAGACTTGGATGATTCCGATGACGAAAATGCTTCTGATGATGATGGCGATAACGAAGGTATGATAATATTGTGTCTCTATGAAAAAGTCTTGAGAGTGAAGAACAAATGGAAGTGCAATTTGAAAGATGGAATTGCCTTCATTAACGGGAAAGACTATACCTTCTCTAAAGCTACAGGTGAAGCAGAATGGTTTTGAGTTGACCCTCTACTACCATCGCAGATACCATTCTTCTGGTTGAATCTCTGATAGACAGCTTTTAATTACAGCTAGTGAATCACTTTTTTTTTTTTTTTGAATTTTTTTTTTTTTTTTTTTTTTTTTTTTGATTGACCAAGATCACAAACTGCTCAGGACTCAACTACGAGCGCAATTCATGTATACCACCAACATGTCTCTGAATGTGTCTGACTTTCCAAAATATACATGTATGAACATTGCCGTTTCTGTAGTTCTGGGTGATCTTTTTTCTTTGGTCTCGATCAAATCTTCTCATTTTATTGAGCGCTTATTGTGTCAAAGATTTGATCTCAGAAACTAATATGAGATGAAAAAATAAAAAAAATGAGTTTTATTTTATTCTGAGTGAGTGTAATTTTGAATAGTGATTTCCAACTTGCTGTTCTAGTCTAACATGTCGCCCTTCGCCAATAGCATTCAAAAAGTCGTCTCATCCTCAATTTCAAGCACCCAAAACAACATCGAAATGGCTCCCAGAAGCATTAAGGCACAACAATTTTCACTCGCAGGAACCGACACCACCTATGATTCTGCCACCCAGCAAGAATTATTTGGTCCACTCACTGCTTTCTTAAACCATGTCAATTTTTCAATTGTTGATAGCACCAGTTCAGACGAAGAAGAAGAAACCTCTAATGAGGAGAATGTCAATTCTTTAGCCACATTTAGTGAAACTTTTGTTAAGTTCTTGATAAGAAACTCCAAACTCATGAACTTACAATACATTCTCAAGCATCAAGTACCAGAGAAAACATTGATTGTTCTTTCTCCATTATCAGTCAAACATTCTTTTTCTAGATCATGGGTTCCTAAAAAAGAGATTGATATGGATATTGTTGAAAGACCACAAAGATTATTAGCTTGTTCATTGGGTCTATCTGCTGCCATTACCAAATATCCATTTGATTATCGCTTAATGCCTTCTGTTAAAAGAACTTCATTGTCTGCTAAACATGTTGCAAACATTCATGGAACTAAATGGCCTGAACATATTGGAAAACTTTGTGCTGAAAGTGAAAATTTATTGAATAAAGGTGTTAAAGAAATCCCTGATAAATGGAATGAAGGTGATATATATTTAAACAAAACAACCATTGAATCATTAGAAGGTTGTGTTGGTGCTATTGAAACTGCTTTGGATGCTATTTTTACAGATAATGAACCAATCACTAAAGCTTTTGTTGCAATTAGACCTCCTGGTCATCATGGTCATACTTGTGGCCCATCTGGTTTTTGTTTTATTAATAATGCACAGGTTGCAATTGAATACGCTGCTTTGAACCATGGTGTTACTCATGCTGTTATTTTGGATTTTGATCTTCATCATGGTGATGGTACTCAAGATATCTGTTTAGCTAGAGCTGGTCTTGACACTAACATTAATGAAGTTACCGAAGGTTATGAACCTGAACCTGTTGAAGGTGAAACGTTTAAGTCCAATGTTTCTACAGATACTAAAGTTGGTTATTTTTCAATTCATGATATTAACTCATTTCCTTGTGAATATCCTGGTGGTGATGAAGTTCAAGATGCTTCAACTTGTATTATGAGTGAAAATTTAAACATTTGGAATGTTCATTTGAAAGAATATCAGACTCAAAAAGAATTTGATCAACATTATGATGAGTTTTACAATGTTTTAATTGAAAAAGCGGATGTGTTTTTAACTGCTGGTAGAAAACGTTATGAAGTTGAATTAGCCAAAGATTTAGCACTTGCACCAAATGAAAGATCAAGAAACATGAATATTAAACAAAGAAACCCATTCAAATCCATTGTCATTTTGAGTGCTGGTTTTGATGCTTCAGAATATGAATATCCAAGAATGCAACGTCATGGTAAAAAAGTTCCAACTTCATTTTATCAAAGATTCACTTCATCTGCAGTTGATTTATCTAAAAAACACTGTAATGGAGCTTTATTATCAGTTCTAGAAGGTGGTTATTCTGATATGGCAATCACTTCTGGTGTCTTCTCCCATTTGGTTGGTTTACAACAAAGAAAATGGGAACAACAATGGGGTTCTCAAGAATTGATCAAAGAAATTGTGAAAGCCTGTAAACCAAACTGGAATGAACCAAAAGTCTTCAAAAATTTGGATCATCTGATAGGTTCACAGGTTGGTGTATTAGGTAGAGCTATGTTACCAGAAGCTATTATTAAACCAGTGATTATTTCAAGAGATGGACCAGAAGATTATGTTTCACCGGGTGAATCAAATTCAAAGAAGTATCTTAGATCAGGAAAGAAATTACCTGACTGTAAATTGCTTGATACTAAAGCAATTGAACCAAAAAGAACAGAGGAACCAAAGAGAAAGAAACTTAAAAAATGTGAAGCATTAGAATTGGAAGTTGACACCAAAGAACAGCAATTAGAAACAACTGATGAACCAGCACTAGAAAACCAATTGTTTCACAAATCAGTCATTGCAAGCAAGCAGGAATCAATAGCAAAAGAAAAAATAACAGCAGAACAACTCATTAAACCTGAAACAGCAAAATCATCACAGGAACTAACTACTGATACCAATAATGCAGTGTTAATGATTGAACAACCATCATCTTATTCGTATTATGATGATTATTGCATGATTGACCCAATGTTAAGAACATTTTCAAGTAGTTCAAGTTCCTCAACAAACACTCAAGAATTCATTTTGATAAAAGATTCATCAACTCAACCTTTAGCAGAATCAACAAATTTAAATATTGATAAATCAGTTTTGAGTGATGTTCCACCATTAGAATATTTTGAATCAGAAGTTGAAACTGAAGAAGAGGAACATATTAAGTATGATGTTAAATTGGAAGTCATACCCGAATTAGAATATGAAGATGATGATAAAAAACATTAGATGATAGCATGATTGCTAGATCAAATGATAAAGGTTATTATAGAGTTTGTTAGATTATTTTTGTTTTTGTGTGTGTTTTTTTTTTGTTTCATACTATATATATGTTATCAATTTACGTTTTTTAAATTTTATCAAGACAGTTTATTGTAGTATAATATCGTTAAATTCATTAAATTTATATGAGTCATTCTAGCAAATTCAATGTTGCGTCACTTTCTTTATTGAATTTCTCTTTGTTTTTCTCAAAAATTGAAATCAATTCTTTTTCATACAGTTTATGATAATGATCAATTTGATCATCTGTTGCATTTGGAATATGTGGAATTTTGATTGGTTTACCAGTAACAATATTAACTGGATGCCTATATGGAAGTAATCCAAAATCATAATTGAATATACCTCTTGCATAGAAAAATGGCAATGTAAAACCAAATGTATTTTTCAACCAAAGTTGGAGTTTCTTCCAAAAGGAATCATCATCTGGATGTGTTACATTGTAGACTTCGTTTTCTCCAAATGCATAACATGGAACAACGCAAACTTCATGTCCTGTTTCTAATGCTAGTTTGATGAACCCTTTTCTTTTTCTTAGAACCAAATCTGTTGAACCAGGTTTTGCAACTAATGATTCTTTTGCTCCTCCAATGACAATCGCAATGGAGTATCCTTTTTTCAAAACACTTAATGCGTTATCTCTATCTGCAGATGTAATTCCTAATGCTAATAAATAATCTCTATATAATGGTATTTTAAATTGATTTGAGATTGTTAAAACACAAACTGGAATCCCAGGAAATAAATTTGACCAATTTGCTCCTTCAGTTCCAAAAGCACCAAAACCACTTAATGAAACAACACCATGAGGATGAAGTCCAAAGATATAATTGGGACCAGTTTTAACTTTTTTCATATAAAATGGTCTTTTAAATCTAATAAAGGATAAAACTGGTACATTATAATAATCATCAGTAATTTCAACTTTAGTGAAAGTGGGTTCTAAATTCTCTGTTTTGTAAAACTTCATAGGGAAATATTCACAGAAATATCTCCACCATGATAAACTCCTGAATGTTTCTGAATATCTGGAAGTAACACCTCCATTTATAGCTGTATGATCAAATAATAAATAAATTAAATATGGCAGGGCAAATACCCAAAATAAAGGTACTGCCAGATACATAAGGAAGACTGTAGCAGCCAATGGTATTGATATTGTATGCCAAAGAACAGCAGCAGTTTGTAATCTGCGATGTAATGGAGTAGATAATGGGGCAATTCTTATTGCACCAACTTTGTTTGGGTTTGAGTTTGTTCCTTTGGAGAATTTGTCATTGAGTTCTGATCTTCGATGCTGTTGATGTTCTGACTTAGAGTCTATGACCATTGATATTTGTGCTATGTTTTATATGTGAGCTGTGTGTTGATTGAATGTGAATAGCTAGCCTGTAAAATAGCGAGTTGTGTTCACTAAATGAAAGCAAATCTACAAATTCTACTAAAACCAAAAAAATATTAATTATTTTGATACAATATATTTGCTTACTGCAAAGTTTAAACCTTTCAAACTACATATCATGATGAACTTTGAAGCGATAACGAATAAATTTAATGTTTCATTGATGTGGAGGTGGTAATGCAGGAAACTGGTAGTAATTGTATGTGTTGTCTTGGAATGATAAGCAAGCTGGTGATTTGTAGTTCCGTATATATTCTGTGTTTTGTGAATTATTGCTCTGATATGTACATACATAACAGATCATGATTTAGAAGAGCCATCAGCCATTAAATTGAGTTTTTATACTCCATTACTCAGCAGCGTCTGATTACACTAGCATCGACTCATATATATTTAAGTAGGTCAAAAAGTGGACCTTAATTTTACTGTAATTGATAACTTGAGATTAAAATCGAGTACTGGTTTCGATTTCCCAGCTAATCAAACAATAAATTACCACATTCATCACAGCCAATTTATTTTGTCAAAATACTCTCAGCTAGGTTATTCTGAGTTCCAGCATTATTTTACTTCTAAATTTTGCTTCAACTAGTAAATTTTTTTCCACTGCTCTCATCAACTCCAAATTTTGTGTCAAACAGCTATATAAAAAGAGCGTGAAATCCACAATAATATATTTTAAATGAAATTATGATTTGTTCGTTCTATTATTCCAACAACAAATCCCACACAAGCAGTAACTTTTTCTACTTCTCTATCACTTAAATCAAAAATGCAACAACAACATCATCATCATCATCATCATGAAATCTTCATTCGTAAAAGATCTTCCAACGTTGTTTCTTTTGTTCCCCCTGTTACTCCAGAAAATTTCAAAATTCAAACATACACAGCTCAATCTATCTTTAAACAACTTAAATCTAAAAACACTTTTTTGATTGGGCTTGTTAAAGAGCAAAAGCGTCTCAAAAATAGAGGCTCTCGTTTTGAGCAAAAATCTATGGATGCTATCGTTCGTGCTATAAGAGGTGAAATTGAATCTCTTATTAAACAGCTAAAGTATGTTTCTGAATCTCCTGAAACTTATCAACCAGTTGTTGTTGTTTCTCAAAATGAGAAGTTTAAAGTTAAAACTTCTGAAATCAATGTCTTTGATGAATCAGAATCTGATGAATTGATCGATGTTCAATTTGATGATGCTATTATCATAATAATAATTTTCTTCTCGTTGTTGCTTATAAGTTTAGGTTATCGTTTATTAGCAGTTAAGATTTGAGGGCTGTTCTTTAATCTTCTATATTATAATAAAAGAAATATATTTAATATTTTGTTTATCTCTTGCTACTAAGCTAAACGAGTTTTCTAAACCCATGAGTATAGTCTCTAACTTTTAGTATTTACAACACAAATCTATATGTTCAGAGCAGTACTGTAGCAGTACTATCGTCAAATCCTCAAAAGTATGGTCTCGACTATTTCATGACTCGAGAGTCAAGACCAAAAAATTATCAAGGTGGTGGCCCTACCGTTTATATGCAAGCACATGTACAGTTTCTGTACCTAAAAAATTTTAAACAAGCCTGGCTGGCGCAATCGGTAGCGCATACGACTCTTAATCGTACGGTTGCGGGTTCGAGCCCCGCGTTGGGCTAGTGTTTTTCAAAAGAATTGTGCCTTAATGTTATTTTGAGAACAACTTTTTTTCTTTTTGTCATGGTGACCACTGACTAGTAACTACGCTCGAGTAAAAGAAGATATTAAAAGAAAAGAAATAACAACTCAATGAATTGAATACAAATGGAAAAAAAGAAATGAAAAAAAGTCAATTAATTCCAATTACTAAACAATCAAATATGGAAATTACTATATAGTTGAGTAAATAGAATTAAAACTAATAGATGTTACATGACAAAAAAAAAAAATACAGATGTTAATACATAGTTTTATAATTAATCAAAAATCATTCATGAATCATAAAACTTCAATAAGTTTTCAGCAAACTTTAAATAACTTTTAATTACGAAAAATTTAAAAAAAAAAATGCATTATAAATTAGTGATCATATAAGAGCTCACAATCAAGCTCCAAATAATATAATAGTGGTTATAGTATACATAAATATAGTTTTAATTGATTTCAAAAGAAGAAAAAAAAGCTCAATCAAGTCAATCACTTCACTTATTTTCAAGTTTTTGTTTCTCAAGAAGTTTAGCATCAGCAGCAGAAGTGAAAAAAAAAGTTGGATCTTTACAATCTTTTGGAGTTTGTTCGATAACATCATCAACGTTCCATCTTGGTGGTTTACCATCTAATGAACCACCAGCAATACCTGAACTAAATTTCAAAAATAATTTATCGCCAACTTCTGAAATATGACGTAGTAAATAGTCAATATCTTCTTTTTTCAAAGCAGCAGAAACACATAAACGAACTCTTGAAGTTGTTAATGGAGTTGCAGGATAACCAACAACAACAACTGCTATTTTTCTTTGGTATAACATTCTAGAAAAAGCTGGCATTTTTGCTGGAGCAAATAATAAAACCGGGATGACAGGAGAATCATCAATACCATAAACAATAAAACCTAATCTTTGTAAGCCTAATCTTAAATAACGTGAGTTGAATGCAATTCTATCTAGTCTTTCTCTACCTTCGCCTGGATTTATTTCACCTTTTAAAACTTTAAATGAAGTTAAAATCTGTGCAAGAACAGGAGCAGGAATAGTTTCAGCATAATTTTGTGAGTTTATATTCAGTCGTAAACGATCAATAATATCTTGACTACCAGAAACATAACCACCAGCGGCCCCGAAAGATTTGGTTAAAGTCCCCATTAGAATATCAACATTTGAAGGATCAATGCCAAAATAATCACAAACACCTTTACCTGAAGGACCAATGGCACCAATTGAATGAGCTTCATCAATGAATAAATAAAATTTATACTTTTCACGAAGTTTAATTAAAATTGGTAAATTAACCATAGTACCTTCCATTGAATATAAACCTTCAACAGCAACAACAATTTTTTTCCAAGGACGATGAGATCTAGTTTGACCTTGGGAGATTTGCTCTCTTAATAATTTTTCTAAAGCTTCCATATTATTATGAGGGAAAGTTTTAACTGAACAACCAGATAATCTAACACCAGTTCTAATTGAAGCATGATTTAATTCATCTGAAATAACTAAAGATTTTTGATCTAATAATGATGCAAAAAGACTTGCATTTGTTGCATAACCCATAGAAAATAATATTGAATCATCTTTACCAACAAATTGAGCAATTGATCTTTCAGTTTCTCTTAATAAGTCTGTAGTACCAATTTGATTTTTAGGACCACCACAACCAGTACCATAAGTTCTCAAAGCAGTTAAAGCAGCATCAGTACATGGACCTTCACTTTGGGCAAAACCCAAATAGTTATAAGAGGACAAGTTCAAACAAGTTGAAGTGGTACCATCATAAGTGAAATATTTGTTATAATCATGAGGATCTCTATTGATACAAGTGATCAATCTTCCTGGAACCCCACAAGTAGGTCTAGCAAAACAATCGTCAATTTTATTTTTCAAACGACGAATATAAAAAGATTCGAATTGGGAATACCATGGAGCAACACCGTCTTTATCACGCAATTCTTTATATGAAGCAGGGAAAAACAACGATCCCAGGAAATCCTTTATATGACCAGTGATGATCAAGATCAAATAGTTGAGGTATGTTATAAGAAGCACATAGTAAGGAGGATCATCTTCGATTGGATCTGGCAAGGGCAACCCATTACGAGACTTTGTAGTGTAACGATACTCTTGAGAGGTCAAGCTACCAAACTCGTTCTCCTTCTTCTCTTCTAGCGATATCCCGCTCAGATCAATGTGTGGGATCCTAGTGTCCATTGCTGCTGATGTGTTTTCTTCTGTCTGTCTTCTGTCTTCACGCCAACAACCCCAAACAACTCTGTCAAAACAAAAACAACAATTAATTTTCAACGCGTTAAAACTTTATGAAAATTTCCCCTATTATGTAAATTGTAATTTTTCGTCTTTTGTCAAAAATCAAAAATCATTTTTGATTTTTTTTTTTTTTTTTTGTAAGATAATATTAAGGAAGAACTAATTACTAACTATGTACTCTTCTTCGGTCTATTTTTCTGTTGTAACCAGGAAACTCCCTTCTTCGATTTCAGGAATGATCCTTTATTTTTGACCGCTGGATAAAAAAGTTGAGAAACTATAAAATAATTGCTGAGTAAGCTGTTCGACTCGTCAAAAGATCTAATAATCATGTAATTCGAATTTCGATACATACGTGTTTTTATGTTTTTATGTTTTAATTTATTTACTTTCTGAATGATTTGAAGATTGTTGTTGAGCAGACGCAAAAGAAATGGGTCTTTTAGCGAAATCAGCAACGGTTGCACTGTTTGCTACTGGTTGTAGTTTGGTATATACAGCTAGTGGCACGTTGAGTGCAGCACAGGCGTCTCTTGGGTTTGCGATCTTTGGATACATCGCTACAGATTATTTGATTCCACAAGTGGCTGATTCTTTCATTAAGATTGGATGTTTTGGTAAAGATCTCAGCAAACCTAATAAACCGGTTATTCCTGAGACCATGGGAGCCATCCCTGCAACGGTTTATATGTTTATCATGTTCTTGTTCATTCCATTTTTGTTCTACAAGTATTTTGTCACTTTCACTACAGGTGGAGGAAATAGAGAAGGCATTAATGTTAATCAGGCAGGAAGTGAATTGTTCCCTCATAGCAAATTGGCTGAATATTTAAGTGCTATTCTATCACTAGAAAGTACGGTTTTATTAGGAATTGCAGATGATTTATTTGATGTTAGATGGAGACATAAGTTTTTCATTCCTGCTATAACTTCAATTCCATTATTGATTGTTTATTACGTTGATTTTGGTGTCACTCATGTCTTGATACCTACAAAATGGCTGCAGGCTTATTTTAACAAACAAGTTATTGAATTAAGTTGGTTGTATTATGGTTATATGAGTTCTGTGTCAATTTTTTGTCCGAATTCTATCAATATTTTAGCAGGTATAAATGGGTTAGAGGTTGGTCAAAGCGTTGTCATTGCTATCTTGCTACTAACAAATGATGCTTGTTATTTATGGTCTGGAGAAACTACATTGGCTAGAGAATCCCATTTATTCTCTGTATGTTTACTAATTCCATTTTTAGGAGTTTCTTTAGCTTTATTGAAATACAATTGGTGGCCATCAAGAGTATTTGTTGGTGACACCTATTGTTATTTTGCAGGAATGTTATTTGCAATTGTTGGAATATTAGGACATTTCTCAAAAACTTTATTATTATTTTTCATTCCACAGATTATTAATTTTATTTATTCAATACCTCAAATATTTGGAATTATTCCTTGTCCAAGACATAGATTACCAAAGTTTAATGAAGAAAATGGGTTAATGTATCCATCAATGGCAAAAATTGAGAAACCTTTACATCCATTGTTAATAAAACTATTAAAATTATTATCATCTTTAAGACTTCTAAAAATTGTTGAGAAAGAAATTCAATATGAAAATTCTAAAGGTGAAATTGTTAGTGAAACCACAATAATTGAAACAAGTAATTGGACTTTAATCAATTGGACTTTAGTCACTGTTGGTCCACTAAGAGAGGATAGATTATGTCTACTAATTTTAACAGTTCAATTTATAATCGGAGTTTTAGCTATTTTAGGAAGACATACAATTGGACCATGGTTGTTTGGGTATGATAATCTATGGCTGGTTCAATAAATATTTACTGCTATAATAACAAAAATGCTACATTTATTTATGCTGATTGAATTGTAGCCCAAAATTCATCTCTCTGAATTTTCAAATCATTAACTAATGATTTAAATTCTTCAGTTTTTATTGATGGTAATGCACTCCAAAATTGATCTAATTTTTTACTACCTTTATGTTTCTTTTCATATTCGAAACATTGTACCAACATTTCAAATTTATCAATATCTTTAACATATCTTGCTTCTAAAGTTCTAATTTCTTCATAATCTAACCAAAACTGTAAAATTTCTTCACCTCTTGATTCATCATATTTTTTAACCACTGAGGATAAATACTTAATAGTTTCTAATTCTCTACGATGTTTTTCTTCTTTATCAACTTTATCAAATGGTGTAATATCTCCAACTAATGATTCTGCAATATCATGAATGATTGATATTTTAACACATTTATTTGTATCAACTTCTTTATTTTTAATCACTGTGGAAATAACGGCCATTCTGTACATATGATCAGCTATACTTTCACAATTTGGAATACCATGATCAACCCATCCAGTTCTTTTTTGAGTTTTAAGTAATTCAATTATTTGTAAAAAAATCAAAATATAGTTATTTGGAGTTAATGATTTGGATTGTAGTAATTCTTGAATATGACTTGGAATGGCAGATTCAACTGTCCATAAAGATGTAGCACTGACTGTCATTTTAGAAATCGATGTGCTTAATAACCGCTTGAACATTCAGATTTTAATATTTATTGAAGATCTTTTTTTTTTCTTTTTGTTTATTTTGATTTTCTATTTTTTCTTAACTTCTTGATGGATTGATTTTTCATGTTTACAACTTCATCTAATAAGACAGTTTGGTTGATGATTGAAATTTTTGAAAGAAAGGATTGAAACAATTGTTTAGTCTATTCTGCTTCAAGATCATATAAATTTCTGATTTAAAAGAACTACAACAAGTATTTTATTTTTGGCTGTTAAGGTGAAAGCCTAATGAATTATATATAATTTACTTTTAACTAGAAGTTCATGGAGCTGAATAACACCAATTATATGTCTGAGAAACTTGATATTGAAAGTGTCATATTTTAATTGTCTGTGCTGTGTTCAACACTTTTGTTACTTGAAAAATTAAGGGATACTTAAAGCTATTATAGTGACACAGTTTAACTTAACATTAGTAATTCAAAAAGGATAATTCTTCAATTCAGTTTTCTTTTTCTTTTATCATCCTTTGTTGGTGTAATCTAATCTTGTATCTGTAATAATCATTTTTTTAATCACATTCCTGGAAATTTCTACAAATTAAATAAATAGATTGTACAAAATGTAAATTTAACTATAATCAAAGAAAATAACAATCCAACTTTTCTCAACTATATTGTTTTGTGTTTTGTGTTTTATTTTATTTTATAATCATTATTAATGAGGTTAAATCATTTAAGCAATCAATTCAACAACACCACCAACAGCTCTAATTTTTTCTTCAGCTAATTTGGAAACAAATCTAGCTTTGACAATAACTGGAACTTCTGGTAAACGACCTTTAGCTAAGACTTTACCGTAACCGTGAGCTAAGGTGTCAATAACTGGAGCAGCTGTAGCAGATGGGGAAGCTAAGTATTGTTCTCTTTTTTCTTCTGGAACTAAAGTCCACAATTTGTCCAAGTTCAACACTGGTTTCCAGAAGTGACCTTGTTGTTTGTGGAAGTATCTCATACCAACTTTACCAAAATAACCTGGATGGTATTTATCCATGTTGATACGGTGATGATGTTGACCACCAGCTTTACCTCTACCACCTGGATGCTTTCTGTGTTTACCGACACGACCTTTACCGGCGGAGACGTGACCTCTGTGTTTTCTGGTTTTAGTTAATCTGGTTGGCATTGTGAATTAACTTTAACTTGTTATGGTTGTTAAAAAGAATTCAAGTAAGTTTGGATTTTTCAATATTTTCAATAAAACACAGCTTAATTTTCTGCGTCTGTGAGACAACTAAACCTTCAACTATGGGAAAAAAAGTTTGGTGGGAAGCATGAGGTGTTTGGGTGCGCTGTAGCTTTCTTAGTGTGGAAAAACTTATTTGCGGTGCATATCAATTTTAAAAAAAAATTATATAGCAGTCACAGTTCAAACATTTCCCATACATCTGAACACCTCTTGAGGTTTTGCTTTAAGCAACACGTGACCAGTCATGTGATAATAATAGTATTCGCATTAACTGATAAGAAAGATGGATATAATTAATGAAGAATGAGAAATAAAGGTGACATTAATTATTTACACAGAGGTCTGCACAAAAATATAATTCTTTACTGTTTATCATAAATCATTAATCTCATAATATATAGCAACTCTACTTTAATCTCTAATCTCTTCTTAACAACGCTGCTGATTCTCTTGAATCCTCAAATCTTTGCCAGACTTGTTCGGAAGAAACATCACCTTTAGATTCAGGTACACGGTAGTCAGTGAAAACAGTAAATGCAAAGCATGTAAAGCCAAATAAAACATAAACATACCCCCCAATCATTGAATTCAAAATAGGAAATAAATATCCAACTATAAATGTTGATATCCAACTAATTGTGGTTCCATAACTTTGTGCTGTTGCTTTAGCTTCAGTTAAAGAAATTTCTGAAATCATTAAAAATGGAATTGGTCCCAATCCAATAGCAAATGATCCAACATAAATAAAAGTTGACATGATTGTTAAAATTGAATGATTTCTTAAAATCCCAACTGACATCAATAATGATGCAAGACCCATTATCATTGATGAGATTTTCAAACATGGTTTACGACCAAATTTATCAATCAATGGTGCTGCAATACATGTTATAACAACATTCAATAATGAGATCAAGCAATTGATTACAACTGCATAATTTGGTAAGATCAAACTGATAGTTTTAACACCATAAAATATGATTGAATTTATACCACAAAATTGTGGTCCTGATGTTAAAGCTGTTATTACAATTAAACCTTTTCTAAACTTGTCCTCTTTAACAAATTGTGATATTGAGATTTTATTGTTGTTATTATTCGTTAAATCACCAGTACTGAAAAATCTAATTTCTTGATCAACTAATTCATGATCTTTCCTTAATTCAAATAATATTAACTTGGCTCTATTGATGTCACCACGTTGATAAACCCATTTTGGTGATTCAACCATGAAAAAAATCAAGATGAAATTAACAAAACTTATAAGTGCACCAAATAATAAGATATTTCTCCATTGATAACTATTTGACCATTTTATAGCTAATACTTGAGTAACTAAAATCCCAAGATTAATGGCTACTTGAGTCATACTACCTAAAATCCCTTTTGTTTGTTCAGGACTGATTTCATTAATTAATAACGGTGTAACCACAATTGTACAACCAGCAGCACAACCAGCAAACAACCTTCCAAAAATTAAGCTCCAATAACCATTAGCAAATGTCATGATTAGCGAGCCAATGAAATAAATAATCGAATTTATCCAACTTGTTTTCTGTCTTCCTATTGAATCACTCAAAACACCTCCATACATCGATCCTAACAAACCACCAATTGAATAAATTGATGTAACCAAACCCAATCTTGCGTCATCCATAGGTATACATTCAATCAATCCATGATACCCATACCAAGTTTCTTCATAAGGTTTGTTGTTGTTGTTAATTGGTAAAATTTGTTTTTGACAAGATAAGACTTGAGAAGGACCATTGAGTTCTGACATGTGGTACCCAAATTGCAATGATGCAAGGCATGCTATAGAGACTGAGATGATCAGTTTCGACATTTGTCTGTTGATCGTTGTCTGTTGGTTTAATTATAATTTTTGGGAGAAATAATTTTTGTTATACGAAAATCTACATTTATGTACAAGATAAGAAATAAATTCATATGTACATACAAATTATAAGAGTAATTGAAAATCAAATGAATAAATGACTAAGTGGTACATATAAGTATAACAAAATAAACAAACTAATAAATAAAATCAACTCTATTCCTTTTCTGCTTCAATTTGATCATCTAAATCTTCAATTGGATAATTCAAAATAACAGCTTCACCAGTTAGCCCATCCAATTGTTGTCCCGATTCATGATATTTAGAAAAAATGATACATTCACCGCCACTTGACTCAACAATTTTACATAATTCATCATAATGAGCACGATCTTTAGGTGAATCACTTTTGAATTTAGTATCTGTTAATAGAAAATATTTGACTGCCCCTAATTCAACTGCTTTATTACATTCAGCTGGTCCATACCATGCTTTCCCACTATCTTCATTTAGTTCTTGAAGAAATTCACCAAGAATTCGAGTGTCTTTAGCAAATTTAACTGAAGATAATTTTTTAGTAAAATCTGAATCATTCAAAACTTCATCTAAACCTTGTAAATAACCAGTTGAAGAATGTCCCAAGATAAATTTTGATCTTGTTTGAAGTAATTCTTTATTGTTACTAGCAATCAAAGTTTTATCAACAACTTCTAATAAATCTTTGTTAATAAATCCAGGTGATGCAATAATTATAGCTTTTAATCCAATTAAATTTAAATCACGTATTAATAAATCAGCAGTTGATTGTAAAAATTTCTTATAAGCACTATCATGTTTAGAAGAATCACCTCTTGTCTTTTTAGGGATATTTACCGCAACTTTACTTTTCATAACTGTTGAATTATCAGTTATTAAACAAATATGAGCAACACCTTCTTCTAAAACCACAGCAGCTAATTCTGCACGATCATCGATATCACAAGCTTTTCTCACAATACTATTAGAATAAGTATCAATGACTTGTTTATGGATTATAAATGTAGAATTAATTGTGATTTCTGCAGTATGATAAGTCCCCAATGGAACATCATCACATTGTCTAGTATTTTTACCACGAACTCTCATTGAACTATCTTGTGGACAAAAATCAACATCTTCCACTAATAAAGTTAAAGTAACAAGTTTTCTCTCAATTTTTGGTGGTTTATTTGGTGCATTACTTGGATGTTTAATGTTTCTATGAGTGGCTATTTCTAAACTATCACCATTTAAAAGTAAATTGTTGATTGTGAAAAGATCTTCTTTGTCATCGACACGAAGTTGATAAAGTCCGCTGCCGTCTCTTTCAAATCTATGTTTAAGAAGTTGCATTTTGTTTCTTTTATTCTGTTTTAATGTAGTTGCTGTTGAAGAAGTGATGATTGATAAGTTAAAGTAAAAATATGAGAATATTTTTTTCATACATATGTACTGAATTTTTTAAGGTTGAGTTTATTAAGATTGCAAGATTGATCTCAATTTTGATCTAGAAAATGATCTCTAGTGATAAGTCTCAACTACAAATCGATATTTCATTCTTTTCATGTATTCAGTGTAATGCCCCTAAGGCAATAAATAAAAAAAGCTCAACTGACGTATGCACCAACAAGAGTAGAATTTTTCAAAACTTCACCTTTAGCATTAACCAATCTTGCTTCTTTACCATCATGTTTATAAACAACTTCAAATTTATCAGTTGTAGTAAAAAATGGTTGAACTTGTTCCCAAATTTTCTTTTTTGGGTTTAAAACTTTTTCTGGTGTACCATCAAAACCCTCAAAAAAGATTTTATCACCTGGTTGAGAACCTGGTGGTGGATTAACAAATTCAACAACTTCTTCTATATCTGGATTGTTTTTAGTTGATGCACATAACACCATTGCAGTAGATTTGATACCTCTCATTGTAACAGGTTTGAAATTAGAAACTAGGACAACATAACGTTGTTGCATGTCTTCTAATGGAACATATTTGACTAAACCAGAACAAACGGTACGTGGTTGTTCTTCACCACAGTTGATGGTGGAGACATATAAAGAATCAGCATCTGGATGTTTGATGGCTTTTTCAATGAAACCAACTTTAAATTCAATCATTGATGGATTTGGTGGAACAGCTTCAGCTTTTGCCTTTGCTTCAGCTTCAGCATTAGCTTTAGCTTTTTTCTCCTTTTTAGCCTTTGCAGCTTCTTCTCTTAATTTTTTCAAAGTTTCTTCATCTGGTTTTCCTCTTGGTTTACCATCAGCAGATTTTTCTTTCTTAGTTTCTGGTTTAGTTTCTTGTTGTTTAGTCTCTTCTTTGGCATCTTTTTTCTTTTCCTTTTCTTTGATTTCACGTGGAACTTCAACAGAAAAGTCAATAACCACTTTTTCAGCATCAGTGACTAAAGTGTTTTGGATCAAATCAACCCAACGTAACAAATGTCTGTTTGCAGCATATTTATCAACAGTTAAAGATGCAACATATGGTAATGCGGCTTTGAAGGCAACAACATCTATTTCAGCTGGAAAAGAACCAAGAATATAAGTCTTGTATTTCAACTCTTCATTCAACTTTTCAATTCCAGTTGGAAATGCTTTTGAAAGAGTGGTCCATTGGGATTCCAATGCTTGTTGTTCAGGAGTGAGCTGTGTATTTTGTTAGTTGAAAACAATAAAGCCAATTTTTGGAAACGTTCACGTACGTCTTTGAGAGACAAACTGCTCATTTTGTCGGTTAAACTCATGTTCGAATTGGTTAATTTAGTTGTAAAGTTGAGAAATTCTGAAAATTTTCGTCAATTTTCATATTTTATTGAAATTTCACAATTTTTTTTTTTTTTTCATATTAAAAAAGAAAGAGAAGTTGATGATTCATGTCGATCGATTTGGTAGAAGATAATTCGTAAAGCTTATAATGTTTAGTAGCTGATTGTATTAAAGGATAATTGCTGTTATCAGACAAAATTAACAATTCACTGGTACAAAATTCCATAAATTCAGGTTTTTCTATACATATACATAGTAAAAAATAGATTTTTTTTTTTGATATGTACATATCAAAACTTCTTTTGAATCTTCATACAAATAAGCAACTGATACACACAATGTTGTTGTGCGCAAGTAAGTCTTAGGGCTCCATTAAGGTTAATGACACTAATAACAACTTTTCTTTTTAGTTTCAGGAACACCTCCAAAGGAGCCAGTAACAACAAAAACTGGAACAATATATGAAAAATCATTGATTGAAGCATACATCAAAGAGAACCATAAGGACCCCGTGTCAGGAGAAATTCTAGAGCTGGATGAGCTAATACCTTTACAAGTGAGCCAGATAACTAGTATAAACCCACCATCAGCCCAATCCATTCCAGCATTACTTTCATCTTTCCAAAATGAATGGGATTCTGTTGCTTTAGAATTATTTCAATTAAGAAAACAGTTGGAGGAAACTAAGAAAGAGTTATCTACAGCGTTGTATCATCATGATGCTGCTGTTAGAGTCGCTGCTAATGCTATTAAAGAACGAGATGAGGCCAAATTGGCATTGCAGCAATTAGCAGCTTCAATTGGAGCTGGAGGTGATGAAGACGAGGGAGAAGAAGAAGAAGAAGAAGAAGAAAAATAAAGTGTTTTGTAAGTTTTAGAATTGTGATTTAGTTTTGAGTTTCAATGCTTTGTAGCACGCTCTTTTGTTTCAATTTTTCTCTTTGATATGTAATTCTTTGGGGAAAATCAAATAAATTTCCAATGTGGTGGTGAAGTTTAAACTCTTAGAAGAAATAGCTTGAAGATCACAGTGCACACTGAAGTAAACTAGTTACATGCTTTCATTCAGTTAAGAACGGAAGAGAGAAGAGAACGATGTCGGAGAAACCTAAAAGAAAGAAGACGGCCAGAGCGTGTGTTCATTGTCATAAAGCTCACATGACTTGTGATGAGAACCGTCCATGTAACAGATGTGTTGTGCGAGGACTGGAGAGTACATGTGTTGATGCTCCACGCAAGAAGAAGAAGTATCTTATGGACCATGAGGATGGGAAGATCCCTGAACCCCAACCACCACAGATAAAAGTTCATCAACCAACTATACAAATAGCAGATAGAAAACATAAATTCATGTCTAATGCTGTTGATCTTGAATATTCGATATTGAGTGATATAATCAAACAAGATGAATTGAAAGCCATGAAAATTAATGAACTGATACGACAAGACTCAAGTTCTCCAGGTTCAAATGGGTCAGTTCCATTACACACAATGATTTACAATCATCATCCATATAAGGAAATAAATCAATTTTGTTTAGGTATAGTACAAGATCAAACACTAACATACCCACAAGTTTTAGAAACAATTGTTCCATCATCAAACACAGATACTTCATTAAGTTTTACTATTGGAATTAATGATGAAACTTCAAATCCTTTAAGTAAATTTGGTTTAAAATATAAAGAAGCTGAAGACATTTATGCAAAAATTGATAAACCATTTAGTTATACACCTGGGTATCATGCATTAATTAATTATTTAAAAAATAGATTTACTAAAAAATATTTAGTTAAAATGGCCAAATCAATGGCAAATTATAGACCAAGTTTTATTGCATGTACAAATACTTTAAAAGAAGAAGATTTAATTTTCATGGAACAATGTTTCCAAAGAACTTTATTAGAATATGATAAATTCATCAAAATTAGTGGAACACCAACAATAGTTTGGAGACGTACGGGACAAATTTGTTATGTTTCTGATGAATTTTGTATATTAACAGGTTGGACAAAAGTTGATTTATTAGATAAATTAACTTTTATTGTGGAACTAATGGATGATGTTTCAGTTGTTGAATATTTTGATTTATTCAGTACAATTGCATATGGTGATTTCAGAGGTGCAACAATGACTGGTTGTACTTTAATTACACCTTTGAAGACTCATATTAAAACTGCATGTATGTGGACTTTGAAAAGAGATGTGTTTGGTATTCCCATGATGATTATTGGGAATTTTTTACCAATACTTTAATTAATATTCTAATAACAATTATACATAATAGTAGTATAAGTAAAGTGTCTGAAACAAAAAAAAAAACAGAAAAAAACATTCATATATTTCTAGATAAAACAATTAAATAACAAAATTTATTGAGCTAAAATACTTTTGACAAAAGCACGGTAGTCAACATTACCATCCGCATCGGTTTCAACACCTTTAAATAATTCATCAACTTCAGAATCTGATAATTTTTCACCAATTGTTGTTAAAATATATCTTAAATCTCCAATACTAATCAACCCAGTTCCCTTTGTATCAAAGACTTGAAAACCTTTAACATAATCTTCTGGGTCCCCCAATGGTTTGAAACCATCTTTTCTATTGATGATTTGTACATATGTATCAAAATCAAGTTCAGGTTCTGTTAATTGTTGTTGTAATTCTGAAATTTCTGCTAATGTTGGGTTTTGTCCCACTGCTCTTAATAGATCGCCTAAGGAAGAGGCTGGGACTCTGCCAGTGCATTTTTTGTCAAATAAAGAAAACGCGTCTTTGTAAGTTTTGGAAGACATAGTTGTGTTGATTAATGGCTAAAAATTGATTTATTTGAATTGTTAATTGTTGTTGTTTTCGTGTTTTGTTTTCAAATGATTTCAGATTTTTAAAAAAAAGATTACCCGGCCTGTGTTTTTTGTTGTACATAGTTCAGTTAATGAGTTGATTCATTTACTGGAAATACAACCAATAGGAATGTTTTGGAAAAGTGTTCAGTTGTCAGTAACTGTTTCACTTGCCTGCAGCAGGTCGTTAACATGTTGAAAATTGATGTTAATATGTAGTAAATTGTAATTAAGTGCTTTTATGTATGTATGTAATATCAAATTATTTTTTTTTTTTTGATTTAATTACATGAGAAGACGTTTGAAAGAAGGAAAATAATATTTAGTATATGCCACTAGCCACTACAACAACGACAAAGCCACCATGCTGTCTACGCTTCCACCCTTTGAACGACAACCTAGTTTTCATAGGCACATACAATCACATTGAAGGAACTCAACGAAATGGATCATTAGATCTTTATCAAATAATAGATGATAGAATTTTCCAATTAATCACATCAATTCCAAGTGAGACAGCAATTTTGGATTTGAAGTTCAATCCATTCAATCATGAAATGATCATAACTGCACATGAATCAGGGATAGGAATTTGGGATTTCAAATTAACTGATAATTTATTGAATTTAACAAGTTTCCATAAATTAGTTGATGATGAAGTTTTAATAACTTCAATTAATTTCAGTAATTCAATTGCAAATAAATTGTTATGTAGTACAACAGATGGTAAAATTGGCATTGTTGATTTATTACCAAATGGAATTAGTGATTTGGAAATTTTAGGTGAACATGATTTACAATGTTGGACTGGTATATTTGGAGAAATGAATGACTTAACTAATGTCGTATTCAGTGGTGGTGATGATTGTGGATTTCATGCTTATGATATTAGATCAAATAATCAAATTTTCAAAAATAACAGGATTCATGAAGCTGGTGTTGTTTCTATTCAAACTTCGACATTTGGTGATAAAAATGGGAAACAAAGTTGGAAAATCAATGAACCTTATTCTTTATGGACAGGTAGCTATGATGATTGTTTAAGAATTTTTGATTTGAGAGTTGTGCCAGAAATTGGAATGATTCAAGGTTTACCTCCTAAAGTTATAAATAAAAAAAATTTAGGTGGAGGAGTTTGGAGATTTACTAGTGATTCACAAAAACAAGATAAATTGGTTACATGTTGTATGTACGATGGTGCCAGAATTTTGAATGAAGATGGTGAAGTTTTAAAAAAATTTTATGGAGATCATAAAAGTATGGTTTATGGATGTGATTTTAGATCTGATGGATTAGTTGGTACATGTAGTTTTTATGATAAAATTGTACATTTATGGGATAGTAAATAGAAATTTATGAATCAGAAGGATCAGCATTATCTTCAATGAATTGTTTTAATTTTAACCAATCTACTTCATCTTTAGGATTTTCTAATAATTTTGCATCAACATATGAGTCAACAGGTAAAGTTTTCTTAACAGCGACAATTGTTGGAATAGTTTTAACACCAAATCTTGGTAATAAATCTCTTGTTGTTGGTTCATCAGTTTCAATATCAACCATATTAATTTTTTTATCAGTTTCATAAGCAACAATTCTTTGTAATGCACCAGTGACTTTATTACAATAAGGATCACCTCTAGCTGTAAAATTTAATAATAGTGGACGTTTAATCAATAATAAATCATTCAATTCATTATCAAAACGAATTGGTAAAAAAATTCGATTACCTTGTTTTGTTGTGGTTGGAGGATCAATTGGATGTCTTGGAGTCCACCATAATTGACGAGATGATATGATGGCTGCTGTTGTTATGAGGCCTGTTCCTATTAGAATTGATCTACTTGAGAGCATTATTTGATTTGAGGAATGATTGAGTGGTGTTGATATGTTCCAAAGAGTTTGGTTATGATTTGATTGCTTTTACTAAAGGGTTGAAGTTTCTGTTGTTATATCACGTGCTGACTCACATGGTTTGGTGATACATACTTGTAAAAATAAAACTGTTAAGTTGTAACTTGTATGTAACTCTCAGTTATTCATTATCCAGATTCTAATATCTATACTGAAAAAAACCTATGACAATGTGGCATCCAGATATCTTTTTAGCCTTATGATTCTCTATGTTTCTACTACATTCCCTCTGTTTGTCTTGTGTTCAAGCTTCATGTTTCCTGATTCCTGAAAATGGTATGTACAACCACACAGCTCACGTGAATGGTGATCACTGATCACATGAGCATTTCGCAAAATATTCAAGTCGACTGTCGAAGTGGTGTTTGAGGACTACAAAACAGTAACTTATCTAGTGTTTCGTACGTTTTTACGGCTATATGCTTATAATGCTTCATTAAGTTACTAGACTTGTCAATTGTTATAATGCTTGATTAAAAGTGTGTAATTCTGACAACACCATGACAAATCCCAATTTCTTTTTGCTTACAGCTCAGTGCTTATTACAAATATTTACACACCAATTTTTATTAGGATTCACGATTCACCATCTTGAAAAACATGGAAATAATATTTAATCACTTTTTTCTGCTGAAATTTGGACATTAATATTGATTTTTTACTAGGTGACTGAAACTGAGCAATTCACTTTACAAAAACTATCCAACAACTAGAGAATTATATTAATAATGAGCCTACCCACAACCGATTTTATCATTCCTTTAGTGTCCCCTTCAATCACTCCATCTTCTTCAACTGCTTCAACTCCACAACCAATCCCAATAGATTCCTCTACAACAAATGATAAAATCACTTCTCAATTACCAGATGAAATCCCAATCGTTAAATGCATAGCAAGAGCAAGAATACCAACAACTCAAGGAATAGAGATTTTTCTGCATGTTTATTCAAATAATATTGATAATAAAGAACATTTAGCTGTTGTATTTGGTGATCAAATAAGATCGAAAAGTTTATTTAAAAAACAACCAAATGAAACACAAATGGATAGAATTACTCGTGGTGCTTATGTTGGAAAATTACGTCCAGGACGTGACTGTGCAGATACTGATGATTTAACTGGTGAATCATTAACTTTTAACTCAAATGGTGAATTAGTGGAATTAAATGATAATTTAAATCCAACTTTAGTACGTATTCATTCGGAATGTTATACTGGAGAAACAGTATGGAGTGCTCGCTGTGATTGTGGGGAACAATTTGATGAAGCTGGAAGATTGATGTCACAAGTTAGTGCTGGTTGTATAGTTTATTTAAGACAAGAAGGTAGAGGAATTGGATTAGCTGAAAAATTAAAAGCTTATAATTTACAAGATTTAGGTGCTGATACGGTACAAGCTAATTTAATGTTAAGACATCCTGCTGATGCAAGAAGTTTTTCATTAGCAACTGCAATTTTAATGGATTTAAATTTAATTAAAATTAAATTGTTGACAAATAATCCAGATAAAATTGCAGCAGTTGAAGGTAAGAATGGTGAAATTAAAGTTATTGAAAGAGTTCCAATGGTTCCATTAGCTTGGAGGAAAAAAGGTCATGGAATTCAATCAAGTGAAGTTGATGGATATTTAAAAACTAAAATTGAAAGAATGGGTCACTTACTAGAAAAACCTGTTCATTTGCATTCACATTCTTAATGTATAAATGAAAAAAATGGTGTTCACTCAATAGATATTTAATTTGTATGTATAAATATTGTAATTAGTTCATATAAAATAAATATACTGAGCTGGATGCTAAATATCCTATAATATTGTAGTACAGCATGATAAGTACGTCGTCGGTGAGAATATCAATTATTCATAATTACGGTTATAATAACACTAAATTTTAAAACTTGTAAATTACCACTGATTGATTAATTACTTATAACTTTTAACTAAACTGATCATTTAATTACATCATTCAATTAGTAAGTTGATAAAAATTCATTGGGTCTAAATTTTAAAGTGGTGAAACTTATATTAGTCTCTGATTCTCAGAATTGAACTAAATATATATATTATAAATCGAGTCGGTTAAAACTATTAATTGATAATTGAAAGGCTGATCAGATTTTTCGGCCTCTCAAATTAATGACAGAAAACTGACATATTTGATTTCTTTTGTTGTACATTGATAATTGTACAATTGATTGAATAATTCAATAGAATCAGAATGTTTCATAAAATTGCAAATTTAGTATTGATTTCAAGTCAACTCTTTGTCACAACGTAACTTACAAGTTGTGTTTA
This sequence comes from Starmera amethionina, assembly GCA_030573755.1. Taxonomy (NCBI): domain Eukaryota; kingdom Fungi; phylum Ascomycota; class Saccharomycetes; order Phaffomycetales; family Phaffomycetaceae; genus Starmera; species Starmera amethionina. The sequence continues at coordinate 137,511 of JAJMDW010000174.1, forward strand.
AATTAGCTATCAGAACTTGGTTTAATATACTAAATAAAGGAAAAATATTGATTTTTTTGCTACATAATATATTTATTAAAGTGCTGATGTTGATCATTCAGTTGTCAACCAGGTTGTGTCTGACATTTGACTAGTAGCAGCTGGCTAATGAAACAAATATCAAATTATTCTCTACGTCCAATTACTGTTCAAATTAAATATAATATAAATCCGAAACTACAAAACCTCAACATTGAACATGTACAAATCTGTGGAATAAGTAGTAAGTACCCAGTTTTGGCAATTTTGAAATAATAATTATTTAGAAACCTATAGAATTTTAATGGTAATGCCGGTGAATTAGTTTCTAACGGTGTGTCAGTCATTGTTCTGATCGTTCATGTAAAATGTTGACTTAGTAAAAAAGTGTTGCCATCTAGCCCACTTAGATTACAAATCGACTAAGAAAGATCACTAACACTCAAAAAAAAATTATTTTTTATTATATAGATGCAGCAATTAGTTTGTTTCAACCATAATATTTTAAATTAAAAGCAATTAATATTATTTACATTGAAATTAAAATTTTCCTTTCTTTTCATTAAATTACATTAATAAACAAACAATCAAAAGATGTCTGAATTCTATGCCTTAGCTCCATTAGATAAATCAAACCAACCATTTCCATTTGAGCAATTACAAGACAAAGTTGTTCTTATAGTTAATGTTGCCTCCAAATGTGGTTTCACTCCTCAATATAAAGAATTAGAGGAATTATATCAAAAATATAAAGATCAAGGATTAGTTATTCTTGGATTCCCATGTAATCAATTTGGCCACCAAGAATCAGGAACTCAAGAAGAAATTCAAAGTTTTTGTTCATTAAATTATGGGGTTACATTTCCAATTTTGAAAAAAATTGATGTTAATGGTTCAAATGCTGATAAAGTTTATCAATATTTAAAATCTCAAAAATCTGGTTTATTAGGTTTAAAAGGTATTAAATGGAATTTTGAAAAATTTTTGGTTGATAAAAAGGGTAAAGTTGTTGACCGTTATTCTTCATTAACTAAGCCATCTTCATTAGATGAGACTATTGCTAAATTATTAAAAGCTTGAATGGTTTTTTGTTTTATTTATCAGCTTAGTTTAATATAATAATTAATTGAAACTTTTTCGATGTAGATATATAGATGGGTTACAGCTAGCTGTAATAAGAATATGATAATCTTGATAAAATCAAATTTGTAATCTACTACAATGATTTCAATTAATATGAACATTTGTATTATCACAACCCCTCAGTAAAGTATATACAAGTTAATTGTTCATCCATTCATTCATTCATTCATTCATCCATAAATACATAAATTCATTTCAATTATAATATATTGATCAAACATCAGTTAATTCCAAATTGTTCAATATAATCCATTTTAATAAAATCTTCTTCAAATAATGGTAAGGTTTCATTGTTAATTTGATTTGAATTTGAATTTAAATTTTCAAATCCATAAACATAATTATCTTCAAAATCACTATTATTATCTTCACTTGAACTATCATTGAATATTAAATTGTTTTCTTCTTTGATAATTTGATCTTCATTATTTTTAACAGTGATTGTAGTAGAAGAAGCTGAATTTAATAAATAATTTATAACTTTATTAATATCTTTTTTATTGTTCCTCACAAATTCCAAATCTTGTTGTTTACAATCAACTAATTTCAATAAAGATTGATTAACTAATTCCAGTCTTTTCTCTAATAACTCAACATATTCAATTGAGTATTGTTTAAACTTCCCCTTGTTCACAACAGGAGCACGAGGTGAATAAACACAGATTATATCTGAGTCATGACATCTTGAACATGGAGTTTGTCCATCACATTTAGTTTTTTTCAATCGACATGAATCACAAGCTGTTGGTACTCTTTTTGATTTATGTACTTCATTTGAAATTGCTGAAGAAGTTGTAAAATCTGAGTTTGGTTTGTATGTTGATCTTGTATGTCTTAATGTCTTGGATATCATAATGGCAGTATTCTGTGGTTATAACTTCTACTTCTACTAGCTACATATATTAATACATCTTAGTACCTACGACGTAGCAAATTGTACTGTTTAAATACACCATAGACAGTGGACACATTTTGAAATTATTATTAATGTTGTTAAGTTTTAATTGTTACAGCTGCAGCCTGCAAGCATTTATACGTGCGAGTTTTCCCTTTTAGCTGGGAGCTTGGGGAATTGTCGAAGAGGGCGGCGCAGTTGTTGAGCCAGTAGCACCGAGCCGAGCAAACTGGTTTTAGTGCTGTTAATTTATTTATATTTGTACAAATTAAAGCATGGTGTTAGTGGAGATTTGAGTTGTAAAAGGAATTAAAATATTGTAGACACGAAGTGTTTGTACTGGCTGTAGGTTAAGCTGAGCTTTAACGGTAAACCACCTTGGTGCACACTGCACATTAAGAGCTACAATTTACTGCTACATAAGCTGTTGAATTCCAGTTATAACACATGTAATATTTATTGGTCGACATATAACGGCCGGTGACTCCAAGTTCCAATCACTCATGGTAGTTTTATCTTGATTCAACTTAATTTCTACAATCATTAACGCGCCAAACTAAGTATTCACCTGAATCACAATTCACTACTGGTAACCACTAACCAATTTTCTCAACTTTCATGTGTTTGAATCTACCTATTACTACAACTACTACGTCACTATATGTAGTTGTAGATACAGTTTAGACGTTTAGACTCTAGACAAATCTAGGGATAAATTGCAGTAACCGCTTAGTAACTAAAAGTTATTTCGAAAATCAACAAAATTTTTTCAACCATAAACAAACCAAACGATGGCAAAAAAACAGAAGCAGCAGGAACAACTAGCGGCTGCGCCAACTCCCACACCACAGCCCAAGTCTGTTACACGTCCTTCTAGTGGGAAAACACCTATTTCTTTGCTACATGAGCACGCTCAACGTCAGAAATGGGAAAAAGTCCAATATGATATGAAAAAAGTGTCAAAAGGTATGGTGGCAACAACCATCTTGTCATATAAAGAACCAAGATCAAAAGAGCTTCTCACAGTGAAAATTCACAACTTTTTGGACCCTCAAGAAACTCCAATTGAGGCAAGATATTTCGCCGCGTGTGTTGCTCTACATAGAATTTGTTTCAATAAATCTTTACATCTAGTTTTACCTCGTGAATTTAAAGATCTTTGGGCTGCTTTAGAAAATGAAAGAAAATTGTTATTACAAAGTGATAAATTGAAACATGATCGCTTATATAACAACGATCCTTTTAAAGTTGTTATGGATGATAATAAACTGAAACTGTCTAAAGAAAAAGAACATCAAATTAAATTGAATAATCAAGCTAAAACTGTTAAAAAATCAATGATTATTACAACAATAAAACCTGAAATAACTACAAAAAAACTGGTTAAACCACATTTACAATCTGTCAATAAAACCGTTTCATTTCCTCAAAAAGTTTGGGATAATTCAATTGAATTTCAACTATCAATAAAACAAAGAAATTCAATCCATTCCTCAATCAAATCTCATATCAAATGGGTAAAAGCTTCATCAAACTCAAACTCAACATTTGCATTATTATCTTCATTAGGTTTCAGACAAGCTCATATTGATGAAGCTTTGAATTATAAAGACCCTTTATCTTTCTTGTTATTCAATGTTCCCGAAGATGATTTACCACCTTTTTTCATAGATATAACTCAACAAAAGGATAAAGTTACGGTTGCTGATAAAAATGAATCTTCAATTAGACAAATCATTGAATTTGGTTGTTCAAGAGATGAAGCTAGTGAAGTTTTAAATCAAGGTTTTGGAGTTAATGACGCAATCATTCAATTGACCTGGAATTTGAGTGGTTTTACCTCAACTATTAATTCTCATAAAGATGTTCAAGAAGAAGGTGAGCGAATATGGAAAGAAGAAATTGAGGTTTTACCATTTATGATTGATGGAGTGAAAATTATTGATGATAACAGTATTGAAATTAAATTCAATAATCTATTGAAAGTTATTATCATTAAACCAAATAATTATCCTAATGATCTTGTTGGTATTGTTATTAGAACTTTAGATCGAAAATATAAATTACCTAGTTACATCAAATTACAAATTGTTGAAAAATTAAGTAAATATATTATTGAATCTTTATTAAGTGATAGTTTCAGCTATATTTCAGGGATTATTGATTGGTTGAAAGAAAACTGTGATGGAATCATTGAAAATCCAGGTCCGTTAATCCGTGATAATAAATTAATTTCTGATATTTCTGAAAACTCATTTAAAACTTCATTAGACTTTTTTAAAAAATCAAGATTTCAATCACAAAATGTTTCACAAATTAAATTGAATTATAACAATTTACAAAAAAATCCAGGATTATCTAAATCATTATCAAATAGATCAAACCTACCCGCATGGAAAGAACAACAGCAAATCTTGAAAACAATAAATTCAAATAGAATTAGTTTAATTACAGGTGAAACTGGTTCAGGTAAATCCACTCAATTAGTTCAATTTTTATTGGATGATTTAAATTCTTCAAATGATTTTCAAACCCAGATTTTCTGTACTCAACCAAGAAGAATTAGTGCAATTGGTTTAGCTGAACGTGTTTCTCAAGAACGTTGCTCTAAAGTTGGTCAAGAAGTTGGTTATATTATAAGAGGTGTAAATAAAACTTCAAATGTTACAAGAATTAAGTTTTTAACTACTGGTATTTTAGTTAAATTTTTACAATCAAATAATAATTTTTTAGCAAAGACTATTTTGGTTATTGATGAAGTTCATGAGCGTTCAATGGAAACTGATTTGATTATTATTCTCATTAAACAACTCCTCAAAAAATTTGAAAATTTGAAAATTATTTTAATGAGTGCAACTGTTGATGTTAAAACTTATTCTGAATTTTTCCCAGGTTTAACAACCACTCATATCAAAGGTCGTACTTTCCCAATTGAGGACTATTATCTTGATGATATTTTAATCAAAACTGATTTTAAAATTCAAATGAATGATGAATGGATTAATCCAAAACCTGATTCGAAATTTTTTCAATGTGGTTATTTAAATTATGATTTAATCACTCAACTGATCATAAAAGTTGATCAAGATTTACAAAAAAGTTCTAACAATGGTTCAATTTTGATTTTTCTTCCTGGAGTTGCTGAAATCAATAAATGTATTAAATCATTAAATCAATTTTTCAAATCATCTGCAATGATTTTACCCTTACATTCAGCTTTATCAGCTCAAGATCAACATAAAGTTTTCAACACTTATCAACTTAGAAAAATTATTGTCTCGACTAATATTGCAGAAACTTCAATTACTATTGATGATTGTGTTGTTACTGTTGATTCAGGTCTTGTGAAAAACATGACTTATAATTCAATTGATAATACTACCAAATTAATTCAACAATTTGAATCCAAAGCAGAAGCACATCAAAGACGTGGGCGTGCAGGTCGTGTTTCCAATGGTATTTCTTATAAATTGTTCACAAAGACAACTTATGAAAATATGATTGATAATCCTATACCTGAAATTAAAAGAATTAATCTTGATTCTTTATATCTAACTGTTAAATCTATGGGTATTAAAGATGTTGTTGGATTTTTAAATACTGGAATGGATCCACCACCAACTACTTCATTAATCAAATCCGAAGAATTATTGAAATGTTCTGGCTTAATTGATGAATATGATGATTTAACTGAGTTAGGTAAAGTTGTCACTTTATTACCAATCATTGATCCAAAACATGGAAAACTATTAGTTTACTCGATCATATTTGGGATTGTTGATTTTGGATTATTATTATGTTCTTTGTTAAGTGTTGGTTCTCCTTTCATTAAAGATAATGATTCCAAACAAGATATTAAAAATTTGTTAAATACTTATAATAAAAATGAATATGGAGATTTAATCTCAACAAGTTTATTGATTCAAGATTATTTTAAACAAGAAAATTCAAACTCAAAGAAAAGATTTTTGAATAATAATAAAATATCATATATGAAAATTCAAGAAATTGAAAATGGTATTATTCAATACTTATCAATTTTGAAAGATATTGGATTTTTACCACTTGATTATAAAAAAGAAAACTCTTATTTGAATAGAAATCATAATAATATTAATCTAATTAAAAGTATAATTGCAGGATCATTTTATCCACAAGTTGCAAGAGTTCAATTACCTGATCCCAAATTTTTGAAAACTTTATTGGGTTCAGTAGCAATTGATCCAGATGCAAAATTATCGAAATATTGGATTAGAAATGAAGAATATATTTCCAAAATTAATGATGATGGAAATTTAGATTTATTACCTGCAACAAGAGCATTCATTCATCCTTCATCAATTTTATTTGATACATCACAGTCAAATGAAATCATGACCAATCAATCAGAACTTAACGCATCAGGATCACTATCACAAACAACAACAACTACATTTGAAAATTTCAAACCAACAATTCGTCAACCAAAAAATAAATCTTTAAAATCTCAGTTCATTGTTTATAATTCTTCTACAATAACTTCAAAACTTTATCTTCGTGATATTACACCAACATCAACTTTATCGATTTTATTATTTGGTGGTCCAATTCATTATGATACAAACATTTCAACAAAACAGTCACAAGGTGTTGTATTGGATAATTGGATGCCAATCAAATCATGGTGTAGAAATGCTGTTTTAATCAAAGAATTAAGAATTCTATTAGATGATGTTATTTTACAAAAATTAGGGAATCCAAGTTATAATATTGATATTGTTAATGATTCTGCTGATGAAATTTTGAGACTAGTTGAAAATTTAGTTTGATTTTGTTTCATAAGAGGAATTTTTAAATAGGTTGTACAATTACATTTTATAGAGAATTTTGATTGTAGTACATATTAAAATTGACTTTCGAACGCTTTGTTCTTTTGCCAAAACACTGAACCTAATATGTGGAAAAAAATTACACGTTTTTTTAGACGTATAGTCAATATTTATAGTTAATACTAATTTAGTGATTGCTTCAAAAAAGACTTGTTAATTGTTAAGGTTAAACTTGTCCCTGATGAATAGTAGTTGTAAAGTATTCAAGCTTAACTTAATGTTTGGGTAGCTGGAATAATGGAAATATTGGGTAACGTTCCAGAAGTAACTATAGCTTAATAAACAATCACTTATAAATTATATTATTCAAACTGTAATTATAAGGTTAAACTTGTCCGTAAATTAGAATAGTAGCTGTATTATTAATATATATATAAACTTATATATTTAATATTAATAATAATAATAATATTAATAATATTAATTTAAATATATTAATATTAATATAATATTAATATTAATTATTTATATAATTAATATATTATTATAATTTATATATTTATAATTAGTATATTTAATTAACCTATGAAAATAATTTAAAATTGTTATTCTACTTATTTCATTTGCCACATTATGATCACTTGCCACAATTTTATGTTTTTATTAATATTTAGTAGTTGAAAGCTGATAATTAATTAATCAATCTTAATCTTAATTGCAGGATCAATAGTGGGCGATCTATGCAAATTAAAGAAGCCTGCAGCAGCTGGTGCGTTTGATTCATATGCTACTTATATATAAAAAATTTTATCACTAGTGTCCTTTTTTCAGATAGCGAGTTAGAGCATCAATGAAGACCATTTTTTTCAATTTGAGTTTCGTCCTCGAAAATGCTTGTTTGACTAGAGATGTACTATATATTCGAATCGAGATATTGATATTGAGTGACTTCCAGCATCATTTTTACAGTTGTCTGGCTATTAGCTGCTATCATAAACAAATTATGAAGGCTCGTATTTCAGATATTAATGGTAAATTCAGTGATTTTAGCTGTTTAAAGCTCTGAAAGGCCAAACAAAAGCCGGTAATAAATTTACGGGAGTCTCAGGTAATGATTGGGTGAGTTTGATAGCACTTGAAGCACATTCAGTACACTTTTTGAGCGATTTTGCTTTAGATTTTTGCAATTCAAAATTCTCAGAAATTTGAACGCGTCTTGCAGAATTTATTTAAAACTATACCCAATGAAGACACGATTTTACAGATATTGGGACTAGCTGGTGCTCAGTGCTCACTGCTTCTAGATCACTAAGAGTTACCAATTTGAAACAGATATATCCAAAATCAGCAGCATCTACAAGTCCCAGAAGCTGCGTACCAGTTGATTGAAATGGATCTTGAATAGTTTTGCAAAATTTGAAGACTTTTAACTACTACTGCTGAAACTTGAAGGTATGAAATCTCTTGCTTATTTCACATAATCTGAGCTACATATCTATAATATTCAGTAGCATAGCTATATAAACATACTAATAACTAGTCACTTAGATTAGTATTTGCTTCTTTTACAACAGTTTGAATTTTGACACAAAATATTGATTAGAATTTAGTCTACAAAAAATTGACCTTTTGGAAGCATAGTTTGAAAAATCGTGTCAGAAGGCTCAAAATGAAGCTTTTTGTTTAATTCTTGCTGGAACCTAGTCTCTGATACCACATCAACCAGTGCCTAGCCTGCTTGCACCAGCTCCAGAGGTTTAAGTGCTGTTTCACCAAATTTCCTTATAACTAGTGAATTTCCTATAATATTTTTAAAGTTGTAAAAAAAAATTGTGAATAATTACACATTTTGGTGAAACCATGAAAATACTGCTGCTACGAACCTGAAACTGCTCATACACCATCTTCATAGCCATATCAACTCAATGGGACATTGGTATGCTCTTTTAAAGGCTTATCTCATACTGTTTTGATGATCTCTAAGAATTCAAATTTGACACTATGATCCACTATCATTTCACTGATTTTTAAAAAGGTGGTTCATGCTTGTTGAAAATGCACAAAAATTAACTCATGACATGTGCTATATATTATTAGTACACTGAGCGAGTTACAACTGAAAACAAGATGAATTAGGTAGCGTTATGAGAAATTGCTTTTTGCTGGTTAATCATTGAATTCTGATTTTTTTTGATTTTTCTCCATATAATAAAATTTAAAAAAATAGTCCTGAACTTTGAAACTACATTATTGAATTGAACTACTTTATTGGATTTTGTTTTTGACGCGAGCTAGATATTTGCAATTCCTGAAGCCATAGCTATCTGTCAGAATCTGTGGTTTCCTTGTTAGCTTGTTAGACCTACAGATAAACTCCTTCGGAATCGTATATTTTCTTGTGGTGATGTTTGTTGTTGGTGGGTGATAAGCTCTATTTATGATTATCGGTAATCGGCCGTCACAAACATCCGTTCCATCAGAGATACCCTCTCTGACAGGTACTACTTATATATTATATACACCAGAGCCAAATTGAAGAAGGTCAATTTTGGTCATTTTCACAAAGTCGCTCAATTTTGAAGTTTTTTTGCCCTAACTTTACACATATGTAGATATGAGCTGGCCATTGCTCCTACCCCCTCCACCACCGTTACCACTTTTCTGGTTGTGTAGACTGTAGTTATCGTAATTTCAAAATAAAAAACCCGAAGATTACATAAGCAAAATTATTTTTCACGGAATTTTTTTGGAGCTCGTTGTTCTCGTCAATAATAAATAGATAACTAATAAAACTGGTATATTCTAGACTCTAGGTGTCTAGAGAGTAATAGATACTTATTAACTAGTAATCTAGTGGTTTAATTTTAGCATTAGTTAAACCAATGTATTCTCCAGAGTCCAGACTCCAGAGTTTCAAGTTTCAACTTTCAATATGAAGTTTGAAATTTGAATCTGCGGGTGGATAAAGATCTTCAGTACAACCATGCTTGCAAATGCATAAAGTAAGAAAGATATAGTGTTGAACCGTTTTCGGTAAACCAAAAGTTGTTCACGAATCACTTGCGAAAACGGTCTGCAACATATACGATTTGTTTACGTACAGATTTCATATCAAAATTTCAAATGCATCAAAGTTCAGCCTTTTTGAGTCCTGAGTCTGACTCCTCAGTGCTCACTGCTCAGTGATCAGAAAGTTCAAAGTTCAAACTGTCAGACTCTCAAAGTGTCAGACTTCAATTAGAAGTTAGAACTTAGAGGTTACATTGTACAAGTTACGATTTAGTAGCTGAAACATAACTGTTGGAAGAAAACTGGAGAGCAGTAAAAGCTTGTATGTTTGAAGTATCAACTTTTAAATGTTATTTTCATTCTTAGTGACTTAGTCTGTACTTATTATTTATATAGCAACACCCACAGAAGTAATATTTACCGTTCAGTTCGAAGTTTCAAGCACTGAAAATCAAATTTTCATTTGTTTTCAACTTTTGAAGAAATATTATAATTTATATTCTAAACTTCTAGATAGATCATACATGTAGTATGTACACACTGCACAGTGCACACAGCACACTGCCACACTAGTAACTAGTTAGTAGTAAGTTGCAAGTTGCAACTACTAACTTATGTTGTAACTGTTAACATGTGGATTCGTGGAATAATAAATTTCAAAAACCTCAACTTGAAATACCCAACCAGGACAACCGAGATTGGAAAGGAGCAGCCGTTGTAACTTGTAAAAACCAACTTCTAAGTACATATATAGTTAATAGTTATTATTAGTACATGGATGATGGCACATGCTACATTATACATATATTATTATATGACCATTGACATTAGTAATTACATAGAAAAGCTTGTGCTTTTATCGATACAGCAAAATGCCAATAGAGATCCATTTTAGAACTTGATTCTTAAGTAACTGTTAGACCTGAGACCTTAGAGTCTAGACTCTTAACAGAGTGATCTTACAGTTAGAACCTAGAACTTGAATGTAGCTTCTTAAAGAATAAAATCTTTGTCTATACTAACCATCGGGCTCGTAGTACGTACTACTATTAGGTTGGATTTTCTCTTGTGTTTATTATTTATTAAAGAGCCTAGAAGTTAAATCTTGTAGTATGTACAGTTGAAACTGTGGCCAAACCGTACCATGTATTTAATGCAATATTGTACATTTGATTACAGTAAACAACATATTTTAGCATGCATGTAAGCACAACTGTCAACCTGACAAGAAACTGAAACTGTCTCAAAATGTAGCTTGAAAATTGAAATAGTGAATTAGTGGAGTCTACTTACAAGTTACACTAGTTAAAAAATCAAAAGCAAGTTTGTATGTAAAAGTTGAAACTCAATGGTTTTTTTACAATAAGTTCTTTGGTTTCCATGTTGAAAAACACTAGCGAGCCACGAGTCCTAAGTAGTTACGTATGCTTATCTTGCAAATCGAACTTTAACCAGAGTCATAACTTATGAATCGAAATTCTCCAAAATAATTCTAAGACAAGTCATACTACATAGCAACAAAAATGATAAACATTTTTACTCTTTTTCAAGCTTTAGACTCTAGAGATGCTCAAAAACAGAAACGGTAATACAATTGGTTCTTTTCAAGCTTGCGTTTTTTCCAGAATTCATTGTACCTACGTAGTACGTAGTACGTACTACATGTACATATTTCAAAAAAGTTGGTTCAACACTGATTTGAAATTGAGTAGTGAAATACATTTGGCTATTAGCGGGAGAGTTATGCGATTAATCTACGATTGCTTGCTTTATGATAGCTGGCCAGTGGCTGCTGAACTTCTGAAGGTTAATTTATTTATGATTGATGAATGAATTTCAGGAAGTTCAAGTTCAAACTTCAAACTTCACACCCAATCAAAACCTAGAAGGTGCGACCAAATATTTTTATAAATATGAACTGTTCGCTGTTGGGCTGTTGATCTCACTTTTTAGTACTCACTAGACATTTCTGTTCTTTTGTTACTTAGCAGTCAAAGCTGCTTTTCACTTTCAGTGTTTTTGATACCCTTTGTGTGTTGTTGAGTTAGTTCGTTCTACAATTTACTTGCAAACTCTCAATAACTATAACACTTTACTGGAATTGGTAATTAGTGATCTTTGACTAAGCAAACAAACAGCAGAAAAAATATATCTGAAAACAACAAAATGAAGATCAACTTCCAGTCTTCATTGTACGTGCTGTTCCTATGGGCGCTATCGCAATGCTTTACTGGAGTCTTTGCACAGGCAGCGCCAGATCCTTCTCCTACATACGTTGCATCCGCAAGTGGAGCTTTTACCTACGTCAAAACACCTCTTTCAACCGCTGTTATTGATAACTTTTGTTTGGTTTCCTCTGCTAGAGGACATTTGGATTTAAGTAATAAAGGTTATACCTTTTACACTGGTGAAAGTATTGATTATTTCCCAGGTGGAGGTAAAACTGCAGTTATCACGTA